>JAYJLV010054373.1:0-19018 GCA_036873485.1 Torymus texanus
AGTATCTAGTTTTTGGCTATTACTGGAGAAACTAGCTATTTATTAGTCAATTAATGGAATCGATTTCTACCAGGGAAACTAGGAGATAATTGAGTTATCTCGATGGCGAGTAGTATTTGATTCATATGTCACAAGCTTATCATTTTGATGTTGACACAACTGATCAATGTTATTTGAGGTCAGATTATTTTTTTATTTACCATTGAAGTATTTTTCTAAAAACCATTTGAATACAATTTTTACATATCGAACACAGAACACATTTTTGTTCATCTATTATTGTTCACATCTTCCATACGATTAATCATGCAAATCTTACGTATATACCAAAATTATTTTGTAATAAATTATAGTGAAACTGTTTCCCCATGCAAATCATAACCATAATATGAAAACATGTAAAAATACATAGTGTAAAAATTTCACTTCAATCTTATCATAAAGTAGCGAACTAACATTAATCGCCCCCATCTTAGAAATAAAAATAAATAATTACCGGCCATTTCTCATGAACCAAGGGACGACGATTAATAAGCAAAATTTGTGCGCAAAGGCGGCAGACTCCCACCAGGCATTGCGCACCAGCGCATAATATAATACACCTCATATTTCACGATCAAAACAATGAATCATTATACGCTAAAAGGCTTTTTTTCTAATTCACCAGCATATATATCGCCCTATGCGTATATACACTGTAGCGCGCTTGCACGCCTCGCCGCGAGGAGACGATGAAAATATACTGCGCGCTGCGCGTGCGTGTGCACTCGCCGCACTACTCTGTTATTATATACCGCACGTATATATATGTGCGAGCGTGTGTGTGTATGCAGCGGCGTCGTGAGTTCGCTAACGTTCCGCTCACTATAATATTTATCCCCGGGGCTCTTTCTCTCCGTTTTTCTCTCTTTCGTCCATCGCGTCCGCATACGTTGTCTCTTTCTCCTGCAAGCACACGGTGTGTGTGTGTGTGTGTGTGTGTGTGTGTGTGTGTGTGTGTGTGTGTGTGTGTGTGTGTGTGTGTGTGTGTGTGTGTATATATATACGCGTACGTTTTTAGCGTAGGCGAAACAAAAAACAACAACGACGCGTCCGTGTCCGTCCGCGTTAGGTGCATAAAGGCAACGACGATAGTATATGAGATAAAAGCGAAAGTCTATTGGCGCGAGAATCAAAGAGCGACTGATGGCCGATGTATATCGCACGAGATCGTTTTAGCACGTGCCTATGTAGGTTTTCAAGAGACGCGAAGCATCTGAAAGGAGGAGGAAAACATGCGTAGAATCGAGAGAAAGAGAGTGAAAATATACGCATTTGTGTATAGTATAAACTCAACGTCGCCGGCGAGAGAAACTGACAGAGAGATAAACGCGATCTACTGGCGCCACGCGTATAGTTCGAATGTACTGCATTATGCCTCGGCGCTTTGCGAATGTATGTATATATGTACATACACGCCGTTTGCAGACGCGTAAACGCTGTGCTTGCACATATACGCGTGTACGAATATATAGTATATATACATAGACACTCGCACCGCGTCGCTAGAGCATGACGTCGTCGTCGCCGATTCGATTGCACGACGAGAGAGAAACATACAAAAGTGCTGCACTAAAGTCCGCCTGCGCGCGCGGGGGACTAAAATGCAAATTTAAAGCTCTCACTGCGCGTATGTCTCTCTATCTTTCTCTCTCTCTCTCTCTCTCTCTCTCTCACTCTCGGTTGCGACTCGACGTCGTCTCGCCGAGGTGCATTTAACGACGACGTCGGTGGCGGCTGCAGCGGCGACGCACACGTGTGTGCCCGTTTACGCGCATCACGGAGCGCGACACGCGGAAGTGCAACGTCGCAGTCTACGTATACACACATACGATACGTGTGCGCGTATATATACATGCGTATGTATGTGCGAGTGCATGCGAGGAGAGAGCGGGAGAGAGAGAGAGAATGGGACGGAGGAGATTAAAGGGAGAGAGGCGGCTGAACAGTTGGAAAATGTTTTCCCGTATACACGCCGCCGCGCGAGGGTGTGTGTATATGTATCTGTTGCTACCACTACCGCTGTTGCTGTTTTTCCTCCCCCTCTCGTCTCCTTCTCTTTTGAAATTTATATATATATATATATATATATATACACATTTCTGCGTGCACGCGCTGCGACGGGACGCGCTGCTGGAACAGGGATCGTTAAAAAATGTAACTCTTTTTTTTTCTCTCTCTCTCCGTGCTTTACAGCCTTTTATGGGGACTTGGACGCGCAGGCTCTAGGTTTTTTAACTTCGTTTTTCAAGAATCCCCGCGTCAGAAGTAAACTGCAAATGAATATCACTCGCGTTATATATACGTGTGCGTAATGTCGCAATGTATATACCTGCGTATATGCGTGCGTATGGTTAACTGCGACGTCAATTCAGAACGAAAGGGCTGATGTCTGCTCGTTTTTCCACGAGCTTCGTACGAGGCGAATGACGAGCCGAATGACACTGCGGGGGGTATACCAGATAAAGCCGCTATTAAACGCGCGTGGCATCCGGGCGCCCGGATCAATCTGAGTGCGCGCGGGCGTGTGTTGTACGCGTTTTGAGTGGTATGGCGTATATAGTACGCGCGACTGATTTTTCAGCGCGATCAAGCGCTGATGGGTGTAACAAGGCGCGATGGAATGCGATTTTGTAACGTGGAATCGTGTTGGGATTGTGATTGATAGAGAAAGAGAGATTTTAAATTGATAATTCGGTAGTAGAGGGTGCAAGATAATTGTGGGTTTCAACGACAATTATTAAGTGAGGTTTGAGTGTAGCCATGTTGCTATAGGGAAGACTGGGGTAAAACCGAACGAGGTTGGAAATCTTTGACTTCTTCTAAAATCGACATGAGGTAATTGTTGACATGCAGATGTTATGCCCTCTTAATAATACCTCGTGTAGATGTTTCAAGAGGTCAAAGATTTTCGAGCTTGTTCAGTTTTGCCCCGCAGTCTTCCCTACTCGAAGGTTCTCCATGGTTTGATGAGTATGAGTGAATATAATGATAAATGGGAGCTCTATAATTGGAAGAAAAAAACTTGCGCTTAACTTTGGTAATATGCTCTTATACGATTACTTATTAATGACAGAAAATACGCTTTTCTGTAGAAATTTGGCGATAGAGAGGTAAAATTTCGTTTTTCGAATCGTATATCAACGTCAATTCCCCAAACTTCAGACTCTGCTTCAATATTGAATAGCAGATGAATGAAGTTAAGGATTCTGTCAGGTAAAGGGATATCCTGTCGTTAACCCTTCACGGTCCTGTACTTCGTATGTCTATGGTACATTGACTTTCCGAGCAGCAGCAGCAAGAACTTAATATTTAAGTTACCTTTGCAGCAGTACGATGATATCGCTCAAAGTCAAATGTACTACAAGAATATACCCAAGAGACAATTCTAAAGCCCACAGGAATAAAATCCTTTCCCGAACTTGACTTTGCCAAGTATCTTACCAATTGTTGAAGTAGTACGCTATGCTATACATTTCCTCTATACATATGTATGTGTAATAGAGCGAGAAATCCCACGACGGCAAATAAAATAAATAATTCAACTAATTTTATCGTGTATTCTAATGAATATTAAAATGCCTCAGCGAGCGTTCACCAATTCATAAATTCACCGCTACCGAGGCTGCGCAACACACTCGAGAAAAACCTAGACCTCTATTATTCATTCGAGTGGTAATTTCGATCGACGTTGTAACTCTCGCTCTCATTCAGGAGCGACAGACGGAAACAAAAATTAAAAACGAAGAGACGGAAGAGCAAGTAGAACTCATATAGGGTCGAAAGAGAGAGAGAGAGAGAAAGCTGGAGAAAAAGAAACGAGGCGTATGGAGAAAGGGCGAGGCTAGAGGGAGAAAGAGAGAGAAAGAGAGAGAGAGTAGCACAATGAATCCCCTGTGCGTGACGCACGGAGCCACGGGACGGTTTCACAAAGAACCGACGATAATTGTCCTTTCGCCGCGTCGATGCCTCGACTATATACTCTTTCTCTTTCTCTCTCGCTCTCCCAAGAGTAGGTATACGCGGGAGCACAGGTGCGTAGGACGTTTCCCCGACGATCATTATTTTCATGGCTGTTTCATTCGCACGCGCCCGCGCGTGTATGTGTGCGGTCGCGTTGTATCGCCTGCGCGCGCGTGTATGTGTGACGCAACGATGCTGGTGAATTGAAAATTTCACGCCCACGCGTTCGGAATTTCATCGGATTTCGGGGATTTTCGATATGTGCGTCCTTTCTATTTCTCGTGTTTCTGGTATTGCTCAAATTTCGCCTTGCTGATGCTCTTGGCTATCGTTGTTGTTTATTGGTAAGGATATAAAGGGAATTGGAAAAACAACTTTCGCTTTGTGTCGTTTGGTGTGTTCTAGAAAAGGCGATCGGGAATGTATAATTGCTTTTTTATTCTAAACGAAAGTGTGGAAAACGTCTGTTTTAATTCTTTGGATTGCGCAATCGATAAATATATGGTAGTACCATTTCCATAATGGATAACTATTACGGGAAGAAAGAAACGTGAGTGAATGCATTTCTCAGATCTGCTATTATAGGTTTCAAAAACTTTTAAAGCTTAAATCTAATTTAACGTAACCAAATTTTTCAATATATGTAATGCATATAGAATCTTTTCACAAACTGCTGAAGACACAATAACATTTCTATAAAAAGAGCATTGATATGTTATAATTATTCATTACCATTTCAAATAATAAATCTTACAATACAAATTCCAACGATTATAAAAAAAAAGTAATTTTTCTCCTTCACGTATATATATACAACTCGACGTTTTTATCCCAAGAAATGAAAGCGTCGTTCTATTTTCAATTCCCTTCCTCGTCGAAAAAACACATTTCTTTTTCCCCAAGTGAAACTTAATTCTAAACGTCTTGCACACAAAGCGCTGTTGCTGCTGCTGCTGTCGCTGCCCTGGCCCATAGCTATTTCGGATTCATAATGGCCATTACGTTTAATTATATGACCTGCCGTTAATTGAACTGGAACAACCGTGTGCCACCGTTCTCCGTTTTATCTCACTTCCCATTTTTCCCCTCGGTAAACTGGAGCAACGGAGCATCGCACAACACAATCAAAGAAAAAAGGTACCCCTCCACTACTGCTACTACTACTACTGCCGCTCCACTTTTAGCTAATTAAATGCTCATACGCGAAAGAAGCGTGCCTCGTAAACATACTCTCTTTCTCTCCTACTGCTCCGCTCTCTATAGGCATCACGAACTTTTTCAGAACCCCCAACGTATAAGAAGACGTACAGTGGCCCGCTTCCAGGAAAAAGTCTAATTTGCAGACACGACGGGGGGAAGAAGAGAAGAGTCGACGACGTCCGTACCGCCGCCGCCGCCGCGCAGTCTTAGGACCGGCTCGATTAACGCGCCGAAAGGATGCTTCCTAATTAAGGTGGAACCCTCGCTCGCAACTCTAATTGGGCTAATTAAACTTTCGGCGTCCTTCGGAAGAATTGCTCGCGTCGGCGCGGCGGCGTCTCGCGAGGCGAAGATCCTTTCAAAATGCATCGTAGGCTGCCGCTCTCATGTCCGTTGTTGCTGGGGCGCGCAAGTGACGAGAAAATGCGGCAGCATGTTTCATATAATATAAAAGAGAGCGCCTCGGCCTTCTTTTGTTTTGCTTTTAATATTTTTAAGACACGATTACATCGCGCGCGGCTGCGTATATAGTAAGTACTTGACTGCGCGCTCGCTCGATTATTATCGCGTCCGCTTTAATTATGATTTATCTGTGCGCATCGCGCGTACAAGGAGACTTGATTGACGTTGAATTGCGAGACGGGAAAAGAGTTCGTGGTATAAGTGAATGAGACTCGCGAATATATTTTAAAACTCGGATGTATGTATATATGGGCTTTATGTTTATTTGAACATTTTTTCAGTTTTCAGAACTTTTCCCGAATTTCAGCGAAAAAATATCGCGCCAGAGCAAACAATGTATCTTTTATTACTCTCGTGACAAACAATGTAGCTTTGTTATATGGTTTTCCAAGAAACACGTGAGCACGCAAATATCTATTTAGTTAACATTTTGATATACGTATTCACTATATGAAAAATTTTATGTAGTAAGTAGAAGGTACTCTTGTGCACAGCTCACACAAATAAAAACAAACATTAATAATGCATGCACTGTTTACACATTCAGTTGCAGGTGTAATTAAATAAAAATTTATGAAATTGCGTAAACCCGAAAACCAATTTAAAGTGCACATATTCATGACACTTAATTATATCTGCACTACGTACATATATATATATATATATACACACCCGAGTTCTGGTATCAAAAAGTAATTACCATAATTATATCCAGGCGCTAAAGTACATAAACAAAGATCGTTGGGACTAAGAGAGCTCGAAGACACAATTCAGTATTGCGTAATACGAGAACGAGAGACCAGCTCGTGCGTAATTTTAATTCGCGAAATGAAATGCAGAGAGGGAAGAGAAAGTCTATATAATACGCGCGGACGCGCAGCCGTGTGCAGGCAGCGAGCGCAAACGAACGGTAAGAAGCGATAGAAGAGCATAGTATAGTAGCAGGAGGGCGGGACGAAACGCGCAAAAAATCTTCAATTTTTCAGAGCTCGCCCGCTTACGCTCTTCGCTCTAGGAAACTAATTTAAAGGCGGGTATTGCGCTGGAAGGAGGAGGCGGAGGCGCGCCCATGTAATTTCGGTGAGCCGCGCAAGTCAATGTTGCAAAAACAAGCTCTATTCCCACCCGCTGCTCCAACTCCCTTTCTCCGTTGTTACTTTCTCGCCCTGCCGCCCCGCTACTAAGCTTTACAGTCGAGCGTGTTTCCGCTGCTGCAAGGATTATGGAATTAGTTTTACCGCTGTGTTAGTGTGTGGTGTGAAAAAGTGATAGTCGTGTTCATGTGTTTTATGTATTGAATATAGAGGAGAAAATTATTTAATGTGTCTGGAAGTGGTGTATTTATATAGTGTCAAAGTGAAGCATGTTTGATAGTATTAAATCTTACAAGTTTACAAGTCAGATTCAATAAAGTCGAAAATACTTGTCTTAGAACATAGCATATTTGCTCAATATCGATTTAAACTGTAACAAGTATCATTGACAGGAGTATATACATATAATTTCTCTCGAAAGTTCCAACAGATCTTCAGAGTGTAACAACTCGCGAATTCTAATCCTTTTTCCACAAACCCCATAAACGCATATATACGTTCATTAAACCACCACGGCGCCAACGTCCGCATTCTCATTCCCAAATCCCCGTTGAGATTAACTTTTACGCCTGACTTTCGTCGTCGTCTACAACCACCTCGAGAGTTTCAGACGAGAGAGATTCGCTGATCTCTCTCCTCTCTCTCTCTCTCTCTGTGTCTGTCTCTCTTTACTACCGTCGATGCTCCAAGACTTCCGACACTTGAACGTGGCGGCGGCGGCGGCGGCAACGTCCTTGGCTGCTGCTGCCGGTCTGCACGCTCGAGAAACTTTCGATGCAAATATTTTACCGATCGATAGTAGCGTCTGTACGACGACGACGACAACGTCGGCATACCTCGACCACGTCAACTTTGCGCCTTGCATGAGCTGTAAGCATGCGCGAGTTAGGAGCACAAAGCGATTGTGTTTTGCGACTACGCCAACGACGACGACGAGGCGAGATTGAGAGAGTGCGCGAAGTTGCAAGCGAATGAGAAATGCTAATTAGCTGATTACCAATTCAAAAATCTCGGCGCATGCGCGTGGCGTATAACGCGAGAGTATAACATGCGCGCATCCAAGAGATCGATCGATCGCGTGGGCTCGAAATAACTATGGGAGCACGCGGGCGGAAGAGAGTTTAGTGCACCCACCCTGAGGAAAGTGCTATATTAGAAACCTAGTTCGAAGAGTTTTTTACCCTCGATAAGAGAGGGATGAGTATAGCTGTAGGGTATATGGAAATCGCGTTTTCACCCTCGGTTAGCCTATACGCACGCGCGTATGTGTATGTGTGTATATCTATATATGGGTGTGGGTCGGATTCCTTCTTCCGCTCTTCTCATTTTTTTTTTTAGAGGGAGCTGTGGATCTGTGTAGCGAAACTAGGTTAACGCTTGAATTTTCATGAAGGTCCAGGAGAGAGAAATCCACTAAGGGGGAGCGATAGATTTTTTTTCCGTATATATGTATCCGCTCTTGGATGTTGCTGTATATATCGCCAATGATGAATCGTTTTGTGTGCCGAGCCGCAGCGGAATATTTTAATAGTAAATACGCGTTTTATTAAGTATTGATAAAATGTCACACGTGGCGGATATCTTCATCCGTGAGCCTTTCATGTTTTATATGTATATAGAGTATGTTTCTATTTTTGACCACGGGATTGCATGAAAAGTGTAACCAGTGCGTCAAGTGAAATACATCAAGATTCTTTTTAATCTATTTAGCCCAGAGTTCTTGCTTTACAAGAGTAGCTGGCGACGTCGCTGCCGCGTGTGGAGAGAATATTTTGACGTTTAAAATGTTGTGTGCAAAATAATGATAAATATGGTAATGAATATGAAATAAGGCGCAATTAATTCACGTTAACAGGCCGTATTTATACTGTGCGCGAGCGATATTGTGGTGCGCTATCATAAATAAAAAGACTGTCATGCAAGCTTGTTTACGCTTGAGCAAGCACTGAAATCACGATATGCCAGCGCCGACGTAGTTTCGCTGAATATCAGTCTTATGAAAATCCTTGAACCAAACTGCCATGTTCGCGGAATATTTTTTATAGCTCCATTTTCTGGTCGAAATTTGAAAACAAGTATTTTCTATTTTTATCGATGCACACGCGAGAGACGTGCTTTATGAACTTTATGCGCTATAAATGGTACACTTTTTCGATAAACAGAGTGAATTTTAAGGAAATCCGAAATGTACATACAGGAATAGATTGAAATTGTTTGTATACTGTATGTTCACTAGCGAGTAAGGCAAACATGTTTGAAACAACACGTTACGATTTGTTGTCTAAATCAGAATTCAGCACAGCTGAAACTGATATCGCGATGGTTGTTTTAGTAAAACAAGAGATTGATGTGCATACCATTTTCTCTTATGATATAGATGTCTAAAATATTATCATGCAAAAATAGAAATTTCTAATTCAATTTAATTCAGTTGTTTATTTATTTTGCCTGCTATTTGTGCGTGCATTTGAACTCTATTATTCCTATCGATTATATCATCATCTATAAAAAGTACACCACGTTCAATAAAAATAACCACCCAAGCGCACGCTACATCCCTTCCTCGAATCGTAATAATGGAATCATTAAACCATTAAACAATCCAGACGCTTTGCTCCTACAAACATATATCTACATATATTCCCCCTTGTTGTGTCTCAAACGACTTTCCTAAGCTCGAGTGCACGCGCATATAAAACCGCGCTCGCAGACACGCATCACAGCCTCTCTCCTTCTCTCTTCAAGTGCACGCTCGCATTAAAAGCTCTGGAACATATATATACACATCATGCACGTCGCTCCACATAGGCAATTTGAATTATCGCTCAGCTCTAATCGCCGCAACAAATTTTTACTTACGACGCCGCGGGCTGACGTAAGCCTTCGATCTAAACTCTCGTGTACTTAACAAGGAAGAGCTGTTATATGCGCTTCATCGTCATTGTCGTCGTCGCCGGCGGAACAGCTTGCCCCGATACTAAGTCAATCTCTCTCGTGTATGTGTATATATACGTGTGTATGCTCGTCTTCAATATTTCAGCGCAGTAACGATGTCAAATCAGGAGCCGGCGGCTGCTGCTGCTGCTGCTGCTGCAGCGACCGAATTAAACGACGTCTTTGCACTTGACATCGTCTCGTCCCGCGCGCTCTAGTTAGCTGTGTAATCACTGTTTCGTTTGTTTTCCGATGCCGTCGGAAATGGCACGACATTGTTAAGGGATGTGTCGGAGAATATTGTTATTTATCGTTTCGCTGCGTTTGTTTAAGAACGTTATTTTAATTAAAAATGTATTTTGTAATTCTGTTGTACTAGGAGCTTTGTTTTAATATTATGAATAATGCATATTAAAAGAATATATTTTTTGAAATTAAAAATCAACAATTCTTTAAATTTATTTTTGATAAATTTTTAAATGAATTGGGTCAAGGAAGCGAAATAATGATGAATTTTTAATGATGTCTTTACCAGTTTATGTAAAGAACGTTATTGTGAAATAGTGATGAGAGAATTTTTCGTATCCTATATTCACTTTTATAACCAGCAACGAACTTGTGCAGAAAAACCAACAAAGAATTTCTTCATTCAAATACTTCTACTATACATGCATACGGTTTCGGGTCCACAATTTAATAAGAAAAATACATTACTGTCACTGCCAAGTAAAATAAGAAAATCCAAGAGAATAAAGTAGAGATCTTGCGGACGATGAAAAACTGCTGCAGCGCATATATACGAAGTCGCGTGCATTCGCGCGGTCCGAGCAGTAAAAATTTAATTTTGCGGAAAAGTCTCGACCCACTTTGCTCTCCTCGTACAAACATAGGACAGCGCGCGCACGGAGAAGAACGACGGACGCAAAGTAGAAGATGAGAGACAAAACTGTGAGCCAATGTCGGAAGAAAAACGGAAAGCGACTGTATATATAAGGAACCGAGGTATCCGGACGTTGCACGCACTTGACTTCCTGTTTATATATGCGCACGAAAGAATCCTGAAGGTTCTTTTTTTTCTACGTCGCGCGAAAAGTCAGATTTTCGTCGCCCGGAGATTTCGTTTTTAGATTCCACCAAAACAGAGGAGGGAGTTTCCTTCGTTGCGTGGAAAGTGTCTCGGGGTCGGAAGAACGAAGCAGACGGGAGCTTCTTAATCTCGCAGATAAATCTGAATGCTAAGAGAGTGCGCGTGTATAAGAGTCGCTTTACTCAGCTGTGGAAACGACGACGGGGACCCGGGACCATTGTCTCGTTGTTTCCATGTTTGCTTTTCTAGCTGTTTATAGGGGATGAGGGAAGGGGAACTCTCTCTCTACTTGCTCGAGATTTATGCTATGTATATGATGCAAAAAGTGTGTCTTCGAGATAATGGATGAGAAGGGGATCGTGGTGGTTCTTCTCTTTTGAGCAGGGAAAATTTGAGTTTATTCTAGTCGGAGAATTTTCGGTACGAGGCTCTGTTGCATTACTATGAATGAAACCTTTTCTTTCTCTCGTTGACTGCATAATGTAGTTATATATTTTAGGTTAAAGTATACCATTCATAGAAAAAAATAATTCAACCTGCTAGTTCCGCAATATAGCATCATAGCGTCATTCACATTTCATGTAATTCAGTGAGAAAACAAAACCTCGGTATAATACACGTGCCAGTTATTCCGCACATAACACAACGGGTTTACCGCGTGCAAAAATGCATAGCATTCATGAATTTTGAATTATTATGCACTCATGAGCGGAGGTGCTCTTCATACAATTGCCAGCCGCGGAGAGCAGATGTCTTGATCAACTCACGCTCGCGCGTTTCCCACTGGCTTTCTCTCTCTCTCCCTCTCACTCTCTCGCAAGCTCGTGTGTATGTATAGCTGGAAGGACAAGCGCCCGCGTGCGGCGAAACAAGAGAATCTCCGTATCTTTCTCTCTCTCGGCTTTTCAAACAACAGTCGTCGTAGTCGCATTCATAGCTTCTCCACCCTCTCTCCCTCTCTCTCTTTTCACTCCCCTCGCGCGCATGGAACGAGGACCGCGTATAATTTGCATTGAGATTAGGTTTATGGCTTTGCACCGGCAGCAGCAGCAGCAGCAGCAGTCGCTGTCGACAACTTATATGCACACTAGCTCTAGCGCTTTGTTGTTTCTACTGTTATATGCAGCGTCGAAAAGAATCGGATGACTTCTTTTTCTTCTTCTCTTCGGTATATTTGCATATTTCGCGCCCGGGTCCCGCGTGTTGAACGCGCGCATTGTGCGCCATAAAGGAGAGATACTTTGTGGCTCATTAAATAAATTAGCAACCGTGCGTTAAATGTCGAGAGGAGGGTGTATAACAGGAGAGGGGAAAGAAGTTGAAGCGAGTCGTCGCGGTGCTGTTTTTGCATTTTGATTTCGCTACCACGCTTTATGACTCTTTGTGTATTGGTATAGAGGGAGGATTGCGCGAGAGTTACATTCTAGCGATGTCTTAGTCGGGGGGGATTTCTCGGGACTTCTTTCTGTGACTGGAAGTAATTAAAGGGCTTTGGCTTACTTGTGACAAAGGCTTTTGTTGAAGAAGTTACTAAAGTCGCGCGGGATAAAACTCAAAGAGTGCGCTTAATCGTTTCGCGTCGGCCCCTACTCGTATATTTAAATTTATTTAACGAGGACGATTAACGAATAAGAAAAGAAGTTATAGTTGTACTCTGATACACACACACACACACATACACACACACACTTTGGAGAAAAATTTAATAAATGCGACGCAATATTTCCACTGGCAAAAAATAACTTTATACCACTTTCTGTTAATGTAACTGAATGACTTTTATCAGTGGCCATGAAAATTCTCAACGACTGGATGGTAAAAAAAAAGCATTGATTAAAGCATATTGATAGCAATTTTTAAGTGCTCTGTAAAGTTATCGCTCAAGTGGCCTGAATGATTTAGATTACATCAACTATTACGTGCGAGTTATATTTATATCGAATAAAATTAGTAGACCGAGTAAGCTCATAACGTAGACAGAATACATTACTTTTTATCATGAAATATCTCTCTAAAGTATACGTTACATGAGACGTAGTATACCAAAAGGAAACATGACTTCTACGGTTCATGGACTCTCTTCCTCACGTGTATGCGTAAGAAACAAAAACACGATTTTCCTTTGCAACATTGGCTAAATAAATACTCGCTTTGCTTCAACGTCCTCTCTCAAGAACAAGCTTGAATATTCCTCAATAGAATCACGCTCAAATATAAACATACAGAAAAAACCAGTGACGCGAGAATTCAACATACACACACACATATATACACATACACAGTCATCGCAGTTACCATCCCAAAATAGTACGCATTACGGCAACATTGTATACCGCCGACTCAAACGAGGAAAAATAGTATATATGTACCTACATCCGCAGAGCACGCGCGCGAATTGATTTCAACGAAAAAGCCAAAATTCCTGCGCTATGCAGACTCGTGTCTCGCGCGCATGCGATTGCGCAACGCGCTGCGTGCATCGCTCCGCTGGCCTTGGAATGTATTTTTAGTACACGCACCGTGCGAGAAAATGCGTGTGGCCCACATTGCGACGGCGCAAAGTGCACTTGCGCCGTTTCCGGCGCGCATCGTTCTCTAGTCGTCGTCAGCGGCGATTGAGAGAATATAAAAAAAAGGAAGCCCGTCGCTACTTCTTGCGCGTAACGTTGTGCAATTGCACGTTGGCGAACTTGGGCCGTTTGCTTTTATTTCTACGGGGCTTTTTTAAGAGTTTGATCATCGGAGAAGAGTGCGCCATTTTTTCATTGTTTAAACACGCCGTTAGGTGTGCTTGGTAGTTTTTTTTTTGTGAATAGGCTATTATGTAAACAATCGATAAATAATGGAAAAATAAAAATTGCCAACGTTTTGCAAAAATTTGCATTCAATGAGATAAGATACGACTGACATAAGTGTGAATCATTCGCGATGTTTTCGATCGTTAAGGCGTGAAAATTACTTAAAAATTTATGTCCATACGTTTATCGTATGTTTTGCTTTAACAACTATTCTAACCAGTTAAAAAATACGTGTTTCATAAAATATTTCAACCTAAGACTCATCTGTTTATTAATATTTTTGCATTTTTGTTATGAATCATCCAACGAAATGTGTAGATTTAATGGACTGTATGATATTATTCTTGACTAAATACGATGAAATTCAAAACATTTTGAAGTGCAATTCAACTTAAAATTATGAATTTAAATATTTGTTATCACACGCTGCTGGTTTCTCGTTTCTGTTTGAATTTTTAGTTTTTCTTTTCTATCTCATTCATAAAACTTTTTTAATTTTCCTTTCCGCTTTGAGTGTTGACGTACCTCTGATTATCACGTTTGATTTATAAAATTGTAATGCAAAATAAAAATGTGAATTTATATTCTGCAAATGTAAGAAACATTCCAAAGACAAATTAACTATTTGTTTTTACCAAGAGACGGAATTATATCTGTGAAATTTTATTGTTAAGAAACGTATTTGTAAATTATGCAAAAAAATGAAATATTACGGTACTAGAAATGTTCGTTTTAATGTATTTACTTTTACACAGTTCTGTGGTTTTACAAGTCAAAAATAAAATTAAAATTCTAGTGGAAATTTTTCGGCCAACTTCCATCCCAGTGCGTGATTTTTAGTTTAATTTATATGCGCTTGCAATTTTGTTAAATATTAAAATTTTTTCGTACACCGTACTTTTTATTTTGAAAAGAAAAACGAACGAAATAAAATACCAGTAGCGACGTAATTTATAATACCACTCTTATTCACACACATAAATGTTTAAAATATTGTTCATTCAGTTTTTGCATACATATTTGTAAACCAAAATAAATAATAAAGAAAGAATTTGACACTCTGCCAAAAGTGTAGATGTCTATAGCTTCCGTTCCAAAGCTATACACACAGCCGACGTCCCAAAATTATCTCAACATTATTCGGCTGTGCGAGGCGCGCGTGCCGAACAAACTCATCGGGTGTCCTCCCCCCCTTTGGTAAAAATTCCAGAAATTTCTTCGACGCTCCCTCTCGCTCGTTACGTATTCCCTGAATTTCCCGGGCGTATTTCCGCACCATTCCACACCTGCGCCGTATGTGTCTACGCGCGCGTAATTCAGCCGTCGCTCGCGGGAAACAGCCGCCACGCGCAAAATAAGGCAAATTTGCCACGCGCCGCATATACAATCCTCCAAAGTCTTTCTCTCACTCTCCCCGCCCTTTTTCTCCTACATCCTTCCTCTCCGACTGTCCTTCTTCTCTTTCTCCCCCTTTGCGCCAACGAATCATGAAGCTTCGCGGTGCGGATTTATGTAAATCGAGCTTGCAGCGCTCGACGACGAAAGCTCTCTCACTCTCTTTCTCTCGCACTCAGCTTCGCTTTATTTCTGGACGTTTGTTTTGACTTTGTTTTTCGCTAGCGGATATACGCGCCTTTACGCTTCGCTTGCTCTCCTCTCTCTAGACGTGTGCAAAATGCGTTCTCTCTTTCTCTTTCTCTTTCTCTGCAACGCAGAGGATGCAAGAGAATTCATCCGCGCATCGTAAGTCTGAAAGCGAAAGCACGCAAATCTCTGGGTGTGTGTTTGTACACGGGATATTTTTCTCGTAATTGATTAAATAAACGGCTGAGATTTAAGTGCTTTCTTTCTTCAGAAACGGAAAGCAGATCAGGTATTGATGCTTGAGCAGCGGAACATAATATTTCGTGGAATTGTGGTCGTTCGCTGGCGCGTTTGTTTTTGCATTCGATAAATCACCGTTAAGACTAAGCAAAGATTACTTTTTGATGTTCGCATTGTCTTGATGTGAAGTAAATATTGTTGGAATTTAAAGAGTAAGGTAGAATATTATAGCTACGGATATATCTAAACAGATATAATTTAATTTGTTAAATATAATTACTTTATCTTTATATTCTTATTTAATTAAATGCTTTAATATCCCTTTTAATTAAATTGAAAATGTCATAAAATGATATATGTAACAAGCAGAATATCATAAATATATAGAATACTATATGTTTTATCACCACGTTGCATGGTTCAATTGATTTGCTTCTGAATTATGCTCATTGTTAATTAAATCCACTTAATTTAAAATAAATACCCTCTTTTAAATGTATTACTATACTGACAATTCTACACTTACAAAAAACATTAAATATCCATATAATAAACTATAAACTTTTCATAGAAGTAATAGCAAATTGTATATTTTTGTATTTCAGAGAGGACCATACCGATATTTGGTCATGGAACTTCGATTGACAATCGCGCAGTGCAGTTAAGGTGAGCAACGAAATTTCTAAAATTTTCTTAATAAATATTTCGAATGTTTAAGAAACAATAAATTCTCATAGACTATAATGCACTTGTGTTGAAACTTTTATGAAATTAATTTCAAGGAAATATACGACGGGCTCTCGAAACTGCATTAATAACTAAACGAACTTTTCATAATTCATTCCAGCACAAAGTTAACTCGTAAAAGTCTTTATAGCCAACTCTAAGTTTTTAAAACACTGTTAATCGTTTAAGTAAAATCCAGAACAGGAAGAAGTATAGTAGTATAGACCAGCTCTGAGAACTACTTTAAATATTTTAGATCTACTTTTTTTCGTGATGTTACAAGAGTTAAATTTAAATGTCTTGTCTTGTAAATAAAATATGCATGTTTCCGTATACCTTAAATGTCTAAGTGTTATTTGCTATGACTACATAAAAATGTAAATAAATTAACAAAATTAAGAACTATTATACTATAGACGTTAAAGTAGAATGAAACATATTTTATCTAACAACAAAAACAAACCAGTCAGTTTTACCACAGCACTGCATAAATCAGATTAAAAAATCATTACCGCACATATATCGACGCTCGTTCCTCTGTTCTTTCGCGCGGGATTTCACCTCGTTAGGAATGCCACGAGTGCGCGCGAAAGAAAAGAAATTTCATAACGCGACGCCGCTCACGGTAGACCGGCCGCGAATGAGCCTCCCTTTCTTTCTCCCGCATCCACGAGAGCGAAACGCCAATTAAGAAATCACCAGTGTGCGCGCGTGTGTCTCGCACGGTACGCTAACCCAGTGGGATGAGCGTGCGAAACGCGGCTTGTTCTATTGTCGCGCAAATTCGCCATCCGCAAAGACAATAAATTCCAGGTGTGTCTGGGAAAGAACGAGAGTGGCAGAGAGAAAGAGAGAGAGAGAGAGAGAGAGAGAGAGAGAGAGAGAGAGAGAGAGAATGTGGCAGCTGGCCCGACTCGCACGCGCGCGCGCATCCGTGTTTCTCGCTATACGCGTGCAAGGATTTAAATCAAAGGAACGGGGGAGTCCGAATAGTGTCGAGGAAATTTATTTGATAATAAAGTGAGAGTAAGAGAGGTAGGATCATTTAAATGAGTGGGGAATGAGTAGGAGAATGGAAGAAGAAAACTAATGAATTGTGTTGTAGTGACAAAGCACTTGGATGCACATAGTTCTATGTTTTTTTTGTTGTTACGCGGAATTGTGAAGCTAAACGTGTGTTAAACTTTTTTGTTGTACGGGTAATACTATATTTAAGTGTAATTATCTAGCGAAATAGTGTTTTTAAATTTGTAAAGGAGAACGAGACATTACGTAGAACCCGACGGGGAGTAAAAAAAAATCCTTTATTATACTCGGCGAAAGCATTAGGGGGATTCACGCTCAATTACATTCGGCAATTTGGCGAGGTCAAGATATTTGCCTTTGTGCACGAGTGAGGATATAACGGAATGAACATATAACTTCAGGGGGAGGATACATATACACTCGCGCAGGCATGCGCTGGATTTCCCAAGTGTCTCCCTGAATTATCGTTGCTATTTAGCCGAAAAAGAGGTGGCGGTGAGCGTGCAACCCTCTTTTCTTTGCTTTCAACCCCTCTCTCACTCTCTATCTCCCTTCTTTCACCCGTTCTTCTTCAGCGCCCCTCGCACGAGCCTGCGTTTGATCCGAGTAACTGGTTCGCGCGCTTCCCTCGCATCGGGGCGAATAACAGCGCGGAGAGACGACGACGACGACGACGCGGTAACGAACGAAAAGGGAAAGAGGGCGACTCTCTCTCTCCCCCTTGAGTTAACTATTTTGATTAAAACTTGCTTCCGTATAGTCAATATGCGCGAGAGGTGAAATTAAGAGTTATTTTACCCCTGCACGCGCGCTCGCGTAATGACTGAAATTGACTTTGTTGGGAGCGTTTTAGAGGTGTGCTTGTGTGTGTATATATATAGAAGCGTCAGGGGCAATTCGAGACCCTCTCGCGAGGGTGGAAACCAGGCAGGCGAAAGTTTTGGTAACGAACTTTTTTAAGTGGCAACGCTGCGCCGACCGAAATGTTGGTTATTATCGCGCGCGCTCTCGCGGATTTAATATCTCGTAAATCCATCTTATTAACGATTCCCATTCGCTAATTGAAAAATGGCAATACGGTGTCATCGAATTCTCCATTTATAATGAGTGGAGAACAGTTCAGTTATATATTATTACACGTTGACTCAGCGAGAGGAAAATTAAATTAAAGTAAAGTAAAGAATACATTATAAATTTTATATGTCATCTTGCGAATTCGTTGAATTATGCATTAAAAAATCAACCTTGCTTTATTCAGGCTATCCGTTCAATACCGATGAATAATTCATACTCTAAACGTCAAATCTGAATGTAATTCTTCATTATCTAAAGTGTTTCAGTGCTTTAAAGGGCTTTCAATGTGTGATTTACCTTTTAATAACGGAAAGTAATACTAATATTTGTATTAATTACTCTTAAATCTTATACCATCATAACTTCAATTGGCACCTCGTCTTCGTAAAATTTCTTTAGTCATCAAATTCACATCCAACCAGTACACAATACCTTCAATAATCCACAACAATCAATCCCATAAAATCCAAATTTTACAACTAATCAACCTACTTCTTCATCCTCGCCCACATTGACTTAAACTTCGCACCCGTGCGCAACTGCTTCGTCTCTTATACTCCTCCCCGCTTAAAGAACGCTAATTGTAGGTAATTAGGTCGGATTAATGTTCGGGCTAGGCGAGCTCGCAAGAAGTCGCCCGCGGAAACGGACACGCTCAGGCTGCTGCGGTGCGGCTGCTGCTACTGCAACGCGCTCATACAAGAGAGAGAGAGAGAGAGAGAGAGAGAGAGAGAGAGAGAGAGAGAGAGAGAGAGAGAGAGCGCTACGACCACCACCCACCACGCTCTCTT
>JAYJLV010054392.1:0-19016 GCA_036873485.1 Torymus texanus
CTGCGGTGAGGGTAAGACCAACATGTATGTATACACACACACACACACACATATATATATATATATATATATATATATATATATAATTGGAGGAGAAAGAATCTTCGTGTCGGTATTTTTCGCACGGCTTAACGAAGTGAAGGGATAGCCAAGTTTTCTTTTAATTATGACTCGGATGGATTTAGCGTGGGGACGGAAAAGTCAGAATTACTCATGCTGTAAGTTTCGTAAAACTAAATTTATGCGAAGAAAAGTGAAATAAGTAAAATTAATTCAATGATTATATAATAATAGATAAAATATATATATATAGTTTACTTTTTTTTAATTCTCCATATCTATACTAAATTTTTTTATTTTGATTACTAATGGTGAAATTTGTCTCAAACAATACCTCTCAGCTGTTTCATCTATCCATACGCATATATACATGCACACACAAACATTTCTCTAGTCAACATGGCGAGGAAGATGCGCGGAATCCGAAGAGTAAGCGCCGAATCATTTGTCACTGTAACTTCCGTTGCCGGTCTGTGCGCGCAAGCGCAAGCGCTATAATGCCCAGCGGGTCCCGATAACGCAGCGAGGGCGCGCATCCCTGTCGATTTTCAACTAACGAGGTACACTGATTGTACGTTCGACCTCGTTTGGCTTGATTCATCTCGCATCGAGGCAGATACAAGAGAGGTGGGGAAGGAGGAGAAATACGAGCGCTTCGTGCGTTCAGCGTCTGATCAAACCTTATTATAACGAACAGGTCTACGCGTCAGCATGTCTGGGTAAGGAAATTTTCCAGAAAAGAAAGGGAGGTGACGAGTGGTCGTTGTTACGGGGAAGAACTTTGTGAAAGGATAATTGGGGGTTTGTGCGTAAGGGTAACAAATTTTTCGTGCTTGTAATTTTGTAGGTTGTATAAGACGTAAAATCTTAACCAAAAAGTAGTTTTTAACGTTAAGACTGTGATGAATAATTATGTGAATCAAATGATCAATTTTTACTTTTCACAATCTATGTATAAATACAATTGTACTACATAATCTAAATTGAAAAGTTACGATTCGAGGAAGGCAAGGACAGAGAGCGAGCGAGAGAGAGCGAGAGAGAGAGAGTATTTGCTGATTCATATCCGATTGGCGAATACGTCCATCGTGCTGATCTTCTCCTTCTAAGATTATTTAATAAGTTTTATAAACAATAGCTAAATTTTCTTATACAATTCGGATTCATTTTTATGACAATTTTAGAACAATATTATGAAATTAAATAATAACTACTTATGATTTTGTTCGATTTTGTTCTTATTTCAAACAAAATAATATCTGGCATTCTAAAAATCATAGAAAATATAAATGTAACCTAGTGAGCGTTAGCGAGTGAGCATATAGTTCAAAACTTTAATTTTAAACATTCAAAAATCGTAAATTCTGGCGCCTATTATACATGAAGACTAATCAAATCATCAAATATTAAATGTTTCGATATGACTACTTCTCATTTTTTGATGAGTGGATGCTTCAGCCTTTTTTAGGAACAGTGGCATCTCTTCGGGTACACTTCGTTTTTCGCAGTTTTCTCTTATTATTTTTTCAAATAAAGTAATTCAAGTTGAACTTTCGTACTTTGGTGACTATAGAAAGTTATTGAAAATGTATATATAGTTGTTTTTGTAAAAATATTAATTTTCCAATAGTTGTAAACAATTGAAGTTGGAAAAATGTGTATGAACCTTTTGAATAAAATTGGACCACGATTGCAAAAAATCGTTTACTATTATAAAAATATGTTCACTACGTTCGTTGGACACTAGAAAATCAAATATAATTTTTTTAGAAATTTTTTCTATAATAAGGTTCAATTTTTCTATAAATAAATTGGTAATATTTTCACGTAACGTGATCCTGAATTGCACAAGAAACACAATGAGCTCTATCGCCCTAAAATTGAATAAAAAAACTGTAGAAAGTTAATTGACTTTCCATTGTTCAGCAATATTTACTATTGACAAATTTTATTTTAACGTTTTTGGTTATGGCATGTTTTTGTGTTTCGATGAAAAAACAATCATGACTTTACAATATGATTTATTACCTTTAATTTATATTTACTATAATTGTAAGTTTCATTTAACTACTCTATAATTGAGTTTTAATTATCAGGGATATTCCTGTTGATTCTTTCTTCTCAAAAATGATTCTTTTTCAGATGCCTTGATGATACTAACGGGAATCAGAAAGTCAGAGCAGATGAAACAGTATTGTAGAACCACGCAGAAGATCAGAAAAGATAATTAAATTTTTTAAATTAGATTAGAAAATGTATTTTAAAATTATAAGATAAAAGTTGCAGTAAATAAAATTACTGCGTGTAGAGATGTTGTAAATTGTATGAGAACAAAATAAGATTTTCATTAGAATAAAACAAATTAATTGCGATAAATAGTTCGCTTTGCAATTTGTGCCAATATAAGATGTTTTATCTTCCTTTTTCGAGATCCAATTACTCAAGTAACGAACCCATATACTTTGTACGTGCTCTCCACGTAATGACATTATTAAATCTAAATTGACTTTAAAAGTAGATTAACAAATTGTAGAGTTGCACCTAAGCTACGAATTAAATCTCTGCAGTATTGTCTTTTTAAGTGTGATTTGTTTTTAATTTTATTGATATCTGCTACTTTGCATTCTTCACCCTTAATGAGTTTTTCGAACAAAAAATATTAGTTAATTTAACATATAAAAGAAGATTTTAACTTACAGCAGAAACCGTGAAAAACAATATACGTTTGATACGTTTTTTTTCAAGTGAAAGCATTTTAGGCTCTATCTGCTCGATCCTCTCTCTTTCCGTCTCCACCGCGCACAAAAAGTAATAACGCAACCCAATTACTCGTTCTGTGCATCTCCCTCTAATAAATTCAGAAAGAGAATACACATACACACTGCCACATCGACGTGCGAACATCAGTGAGATCAAACGCAACATCGCTGATCCACCTCCTCCTCTTCGTTTTCTCTCCTATATCGACAATTACAAACTCGCGTGGCGTATACAATACCACTCCAGTGTAAAACGTCAATCAGCCTGTCTCCCCTTCTGAAAAAAAACACGTCCAAACAGCCGCGTTCACAAATACGTCTGCATTCATACACACGCACCCTCCGCATACCTACTACTCCCTCAAGAGAGCTTATACCTGCGCGAGCTCTGCACCTGGCATCTATGATCCTCGTAACACCCGCACGTACTGTATATGTATATATAAGTGCGTACATATATCTATATATAACACACACACGAATATCAGTGCGGGTATACGCATAACATCGGGCCAATTGTGCCTATATAGCACAACGAGCGTATAGCAGCTAATATCGCGAGGTGGCTGGTGGTATGTGCAACCCGGGGGTGGTCGATAATCGGCATAACCGGGCGTAATCGACGTCGTGTCACTACGATAATTGCGCGCATTGCCTGCGTGCGCGAGCGAGCGCGAACGTTGATTTTCTCTCTGTCGCCAGGGATTTACGGGCTTCGATGTTATTATATATATATATATACACACACACATACACACACAAGTCGCACAGGGAGACGTGATTCAAGGACACAGAGTAGTGTAGAGAGGGACGAGGAGGGTATGTTTAAATTATTGGATGGGAGGGGTAATAAAGGAATAGAGCTTTGATGTGACAGGGCGTATGAGGTGTGGCGTTTTTAAAGTTTAATTGGACGTCGGGAGGGATGAATGAGAATTTACGCGTGATCATGGTTAACGGCATGAAAACTTTAGCGCGTAGGGGACGGACGACAGTGGTTACGTTTTAGGGGAGGGAGTTAGGATTTTGTCTGATCTGATGTGTTGATACTAATGTGGAAATGTGAATCAAACGAATAAATTTTTATGAAGCGCAATGTATCACGAGAGATAGTTTACGAAGAGAATTTTTTTTGCAAAGTTTTTATAACACAGAAAAAGCCGATGAACACCGTAGAAGTGAAACCTCAAGCAGTTTCTGAATAACACAAAATAGACTGTTATTGTAGCGTTAACTTTTACCATTGAAAATAGATTTTAATAGTTTCTTTTTGGACTTGTAGAAAAATATTTTATTCTTTAATAAAGCTGAGATATTTTTAGGCACGACCGATTCTCGGGAGAGCCTTATATATAATTCATCAGAGTGTTTCCTATGGTGTAAGTTTATGGATTATCTCAAAGAATTTTCCACGGATCTAATAGGAAATCTTGATTGAACACTCGTCTAGTTATATGGAATACCCAGTTTCAATTCCAGAAAGACAGAAGTGTCAGAACAAATAAAATTCGAAGAAAATTGATGTTCAACAAAATTATGTTTTTGTGTAAATCCAATACGTGAATTTGCTATAACTAATTTATAAACACACCTTTTTATGTGAATCATTTTTTGTTACAAGTAATATTTGTCAGTTTAAAAGCGAAAAACGGTTAAGTACGTCAAAAATGGACAATTTTTGGCTAGTTTCACAGAATTTGATTTTAGACAAACACATTAAATATAAAAGTTGTAGATAATAATATGACAAAACTTTTTATTATTATAAGTAATTAAAGTGTTGCAATTTTTATTCTGATGGAAATATAAGATTATCCTGAGAAGTGCAGTCGTGCCCATAATGTTAAAACGAAGATTTTACATACGGCTCCTAGTTTATTAACTACTTTTGAAGAAGAAAAATAATTTAAAAAAAATAATTTTGTTGTCGTTCCATAACTTAAGAGTAAAATTAGCTTAATCGTTTTGAAATTCTTTGTAGTGGTAGCTTTTGTATACTAATCGAGACAGTTCTTTTGGCAAAAGGATTGGTAAAAAATTTCAGAGATATTTAAGGTTAAAAATTTTTCAACTCTTTCTTCAAATCGTAATTTCTCGAGAACGGCTTGATGTATTATCTTGAAATTTATAGACAATTATGTGCGTTCTATATGCAATATCTGTGCAAAATTTAATTAAGATCAGTAGATGATTTTTAAAGATATTTAAAATTTAAAATTTAAAAATTTTTTTAATATTTTTTCATATTATGTTACTAGTGAGCTATCGCAACTTTTTAATACTAAAAAGTTACGGACCCTGAGATCGAACCAGAGCCGTCGACTCGTGAGTCAGAAACACTATCAAAAGCAACGGCCGCTACTGTTCGTCTTTCTGCTAATCGTCGTCATATTACAAATGTACTCCTTTGTCCCTTCTTTTTCTGCATACTTATACATATAGCCATCCGTAACAATCGTAATTTTTTGAGAACGGCTTGATGTTTCATCTTGAAATTTATAGGCAATTTTGTATGTATTAGTCATCTCAAAGCGCGTTTTGTGCGCTGTAAGTTTAGCAGAACGAAGTAATTTTATTTTGGTAACCTAGCAATCCATTACTCTCACCAACAAAATCATGAATAAATTGATATCATAAAAGTTCTATCATTTTTTTTAAGATGGGATAGGATATAGATAATGTGTATAAAATTTGATCAAGAATAGTCGACTATTTTTGGAGATATTTTGGCGCTGGAAATGAAAATTTCTTTGCAAATAAATCGCACATTTCACTCAGACCATTCTCTAGCAACAAACTAATTTCACTAGTTAGAGTTATTATGCAACAAAGAAAAACAATATTTATTACAATAAACAAAATTCGACCATTACAATTGATATATGTAAACCCTGTAAATTAATAATTTTTTATTAATTAATTAATTTAAAATATTTTGTAAAGACTCATAATAAATACGCAAAATACATGTATCACAAAAAACAAGGTGTGCACCTAGGGATAGTGGGCTTTTTGACCTTATGTCATTGCAATACTCGTCTTCGAGATAGAGATTAACTTTATCCTTGATAATAGCGGTTCTAGTGGGCTTCGTTCTATGCTGAAAGCAAAGACGAATACTCTAAAATATTAACCTCGTACCTGGAAAGAACAACAAAATAAATTGCTGAAAAATATTTTAAATTTCAACTATCTAATATAAATATAGAAAAAATAAATTAGTTTAAAGGAAGTCCAGTACCAATGAATTGGCAGCGGTTTTCTTTATTTTAGACGAAAAGTAAAAAATTCCAAAGATTAGCCCATATACCTGAATTTTGCAAAACTTCCATTTGGGCAACCAGATATAATCCCTCTGACTGCAACGACAGTTGAGTGTCTTTGTGCTCAACTACAGTAATAGGTCTTTCACAGGAATAAATACTTTGTATACTAAGCGACTCCCCTTCAGTCCCTTTTAAGTCTTTTAATAACCTGTATACGGATTAAGTAAATGACTTTATTGGAATTTCCAAATAGCGTAGGTATCTGCAATTCCTGTACCAAATATGAATCACACAAAATGCTTTAAATATCTTGTTGTTTTCTAATAAACAGTAAATATGGAAACTGTTTGGGCTACCAGATATAATCCCTATAGGTCTTTTGCACGTATAAATACTTTGTGACCTAGGATCATTAGGTGTGCCTGGTGTGCCCGTTTATACACTTAAACAATTTACAAAGCTTTATATTCTAGAAATAAATTATATCTAAACCGGAATAATTGTTCAAATACATATTATACTTGTCATTTATATGTATATTTTTTACATTTAATGAATATTCATATTGTATAACATGTTAGTAGACAAATAAACGATTGTATAGGTGAATTTTTAGTATATAAATTAAAGTGTTTTTTGCGCACAAAAGTAGTTAATAATTAATTTTTTTTATAACTCAGGCACGGTTTTCGCATTTATTTTACCTATTAAGTGAGCCTCAAACAATTGTTTTCTGACCGGCGGGAATAAACAGCTGTGACCTGGCCTTTTTCAGTTTTTTTTTTGCTCGTTCTCGAGCATCGGGCCTTTCTCAATTTTTTTTGCCAGCTACTGATTAAGCAGCGGGCGTTTTCAGTTGTTTATCCCGCTTCGAGGTTTTTGCATCTACTTCTGAATTTAGTCAATATACAGTCTTTGTTCTTTTTTAGTAAATTTTCTTGTCTCAATTTCCGAATCATGTCAATATGCGCGTGGTTTCCCTGGCAGAAGATAATCACATTAACCCCGCTTAATAAACCAAAAGAACGTTGTAAAAAGCATCTCAACGCTCCACGGTCAGCGTGTATATTTATGTCTAGAGCGAGTGAGTAGCGGCTTGAAATAGGCAGTATTTTCAAAAAAGCGCGTGCGCGTCGCCGAGGAGATTCGGCGTTGCGCTCGCATGAGAGCGGACCCGACGGGCCAGTACGAGAAGGGAGAGCGCTCGCGCCGGCCGGAACGATTTCTCCTCCGCGCGCCGCAGGGAAAGGACGCGACCAAGTACGCAAGTGCAATGCACAGTGCGAGAGACCGCTGCCTAGCCGCTAAGTAGGTTGTCCACCGCCACAACCATCTTCGGACGATTCGCCGCCAGGAGGGCCGCGTCGAACGCCGAGGATGAGGGCGAGGAGTGACTGAGCGAGAGCGACGGGGACGAGGTGAAGGGTCGAGGCCACGGTACCTCCGCCGGGCTCATCCGACCGATCGCATCGACTTCTGGGAGCCGAGTTAAGCGCAGTGGCGATCGCAAGACGTTGTTATAGTTAGGGAGATAGAGAGCGTGAGTGTGTGAGAAATATAGAGAAGTAGAGTGCATGATCGCGAGTGCCGGGAGTGCCGAAAAACGACGCGCGACACGTAGCCGAGAGCAGTGGCGATCATTATCCCAGCGGGGAGAATCGCGACTAGAGTGTGTGAGATAGAGAGAGAGAGAGAAAACCGAGGTAGTGGTGATCGTAGCCGACGTAGTGGCGATCGTTCTCCCAGCGGGGAAAATCGCGTTGAGTTAGAAAGCGTGAGTCCGGGTAGTTGTGCCCCTCTCTCCCAGCGAGGAGAGAGGTAAACGCCAGGAATACCGCCGCGGTGCCGTCGCCGCGTAAAATATAGACACGCACAAGAGAAACAGCTACGGTCCCGAGGCGGCTCGTGCGCGAGAACCTCGCCAAGGCGAGATATCGTCTGAGCCGGAGAGAAATAAAAAGATAATCCTACATTCCCCGTGATCGCCTGGCGCCCTATAATAAATTCGGCGATCACGTATTGCGAGTGGGAAGTTTGTGTGCACGAAAACCGGGACTAGCGATAGAGCATCGTGAAATTCCGTGTCACAAGCTTCGATAGGTCGCTCGGATTGACTGAGGTCATCTTCGAGTGGAGATCTGATGCCATCAATGCGAGTTATATTAACCCCGCTTAATAAACAAAAAAATAAACTCAAAAGCGAGTACATGTGTTATAAAAAGTATGGTATGCGTCAGAGGCTAAGTGTCCTTTTTGATTTTGTATTGTTGCAGTACGTATCTCCGGCTCGCAAACGCACAATATACTGTTTCATCTTGATTTTTATTATTAAGTACATAAGAAATGAGTTGATAAACTTATTTTATTGTTTAAACAACCTAATTTTTGTTTTACGATAAAATATACAATTGAAAAAATGTAGTACAGTGGCACGAGTGCGGCAGTAGTTTCGTCGAAACACTTCCGGGGGTTGCCGAACGCTGTTAAGAGGGCAGCCTCGACACGCCCCCGCTCACGGTACTGAGCGCTCGTCTGTAAGGTCCCCATCTCTCATTGGGTTACTCTATTCCCTACTTCGGCTTCTGCTCTTCTCCTTCCGCTGGTCAGTCCACGCTTCGGATATGAAATCGAAGAAGCTCCCACGAATTGGCACTTGCTCGTTGACCTTTGCCAGAAGCAGCAGCCACACGCAGTCCTCACCAGGGTCATTCTTGTAAGTACATTTGAACGCTCCAACAATTTCGCACGCTAACTGTAGTGAACCTTCTTAAACGATTTAATAATAGTAGTTTTATGCACAGTATAATACTTGTCATAGACTGCTATTTCAACCTAGGTTTCATTACTATTAGCGTATTTGTGTCTATTGTTGGTCACAGAATAACGCTTATATAGGAGTTATTTTTTCATCTAAGCTTTTTTATTCTTTTATATCGGCCCTTTTCAGAGCCACATTGTAGCGAAACATTTAGGTATATGTTAGTATAGTGAAACATATTATTCGTATTCTTCAAACTTTAAAGACGTTGATTAGCTTAATCGTAAAAATTAAAAATACATAGTTTATTTAGAACATTATATAATAATATTATTTATTTAATAACAAAATGGTTCGTAGTAAGGAAGAACTTGTAAGGCTCGCCATCCACTCCGGAGATATGTCGAGAACATTGAATTTGCTGAAGACTCTCAAGGTAGATGTAAATAGCAACCGTCTACCCCGCGGCACAACGTTTTTACACGAAGCGGCGAAGTGTAAAAACGGCAAAATGGCATTTATGCTATTGAAATTGAAAGCCAATCCTAACAAGGCTTGCAAAGACGGCTTAACGCCTTTGCACATAGCTGTGAGTAACAACTCTGTAGCTATAGTAGAGATGTTATTAGATTACGGCGCAGTTATAGATAAAAAATATAACAGAAAGACGCCGTTACAGGTAGCGGTAGAAGCAGATAACTACCGTGTGGCCAAGCGCCTAGTGCTAAGAGGAGCTTTGTTGGAAAGGACCAAGGAACTTGGTCGTCTCATTTCTATCGCCAAAATGAACAAAAATGAAAAATTATTGGGTTTGCTTAAAAAATGCGACGTAAAAAAAGAAATACCAGCTACCGATATAGATTTTACATATTTAGATAGTAATAATAAGCGCCGAGAGCAATCTTTAAGAATTTGGGTATTGAAGAAAAACGCACTAATGAGCTTAGAAAATGATCTAGCTCAAAAATGCATTCCTAATCAAAAAGTTCATTCTAAATCAAAAAATTGCGTTATTTTGTAGTAGAAATTTAATCTCATGAATTAAATTGCCCCGTCTACGGAGTAAATTAGCGATTAGTCTGGGGTAAGTTGGAATACAATAAATTTTAGTATTATATACAAAAATTAATGATCTTACTTTATTGATTATATGAAATGCCAACTTGCCCCATAAAAAATCTGCCAACATTCCCTCAAGGTAAATAAATTAAAAATTAAAATAAAGATATTAAAAATTGTTGTACGGAAAAAATAAAAACATGTAAACTTGTAAAAAAGCATTCATTATAATTTATTCGATAAGGAAATAGCTTATTCTAATTTTTGTAAGAATTTTGCTCCGCAAAAGATCTTCCAACATGCTCCGAGGGTACATTCAAATTGAAACATTAAAATAAAAATATTAAAAATTGTAATATGAAAAAAAATAAAAACATGTAACGGATTATCGTCGCTCGAATTCTATTCGAAATATACAATATCGCACAATCACGCAAACATAGAAATACGTGAGATTATTAGATTATTGGTAACTGAATAATAGGCGAAGCGACGCCGAAACTGACTAGCCTCGTTCACTCCGAGAGCGACGGCGAAGCTGATCAGTCAACTCAGCTTCCGCCTCACCAAGACATACCGTTATTTCACGAAAGGGGTAAGTGAAAATAAGGACGAATTAAAGTCAGCGATAGTGTAAAGTCAAGAATTTATAATATAAATTATTCTAGTCTCGGTCTTGGGCCAGAGAGCCAAAGACCACGCCACGTTCGGACGACGCTCAGTCAGCACAACTGAAAAGCACACCTCAGCAACGAAAAGGCGCTGCCTCCCACGTCGTATCACCTCCTGGACGGCACGACGTAACGTCCGACACGGAAGACGCGACGAGTCAACATCGTCTCCGAGACTGGCCGAGATCCGTCGCATCAGCGATAAATGTACCCGCTCGTGTTATCGCAATCATCACCAGCAACAAAACGAAGTATCACCGTCGGCCAGTGCGGTCTAGCCTTATCGCGTCGGCGCCAGAACAGCGTCGGCTGACACGGTAAAATTTTCGGTACTAATAAGTGCGAAAGGGCGTTGCGTGCGAGACTCTCGGAGTTAAGTAGTTTAAGTCAATAATCGAAACGCGTTAAGATTTTATGTTAATTGACGGGAAACGTGTTGTTTCCGAGGTATAGATATAGAGTGTAAAAAGTATATGAGTGTGAGTGTGTGACGCGCGAGAAATAAAGAATCTGAGTAGAATAGACGATAGTGTGAATAAACGAAAAATTTTGCTTTGCGAACGTAGATATTATAATTATTTTATTGTAGTTGTATATTATCATAGAAATTATGCTATATTAAAATAAAGGATAAATTGCTATAAATTAAATATATCATAACATTAGAAACATTTAAACTTCTAAAAGAGTAATCACTATGTATTCTAGAAGAAAATAGTATATTCTAATTTTTGAAAGAATTAGTCGATTTTTACAAAAGTGTAAAATTTATATAGCAAGGTGAGAAAATTTCCAAACTAACACTTCTTCGCAATGCACGATGTTATCGAATTAAAACTGAAAACAAAATATTCTTTGTCCCAATTTACGTTACCTATGTTAAAAGCGTTGACATCTCTTATATCTATCGCGAGTTATTAGTATTTTGCCAAACTACCCCACATGCCAACTAGCCCCGGTCTCCCCTAATATATGGCGAAATCAGTTCATATAATACATAGAGTAAACGACCTTAACGTGGTATATAAACGGTACTCTAATTACGTGCAAAAAAACTATTACTGTTAAAATATTCTATAAATTTTTGAAAATTTGTAGAATATTTTAACATTAATAATTTTATAAGTACGGGTGGAATAGGCCTACATAATACATAATATTTATTATACGATATGTAATATCTATTATATATTATATGTATTATACATTTTAAAACGTGTTATAATACATGGGGAAACCACTTATCAAAAACGCGCCAAAGTATCTACCCCCTGGGTGGTGCGGAAACGATACTTCTATTGCGTCCGAAAAATTACTATTGTTTAAATATTTTACGATTTTTTTTTCAATCCACAAGAATACTTTTATAATAATAATTTTATGAAAACGAATGGATTATACACACATAATAGATAATGAAAATTAAGCATAAAGTAATAAACATGGTATATTATACATTTTAAAACACGATATAACATATAGGGAAATCAATTGACAAAAATACGTAGATTTGCCTATCTCAATGTTGTAGAGAAAAGATACACCACTGTTTGAGGGTTCACAACAAATGTTATTCGCACCTAAAATCTATATGGATTGAACCTGGAATTCAACTAATCGTTGGAATAAATTGACGCCCCTTACGAAAACTAGCTCATCTTTTTACTCCGCATGTTTCATTGTTCTCCGCGAAGAGTACTTAGCATGTTTGGCCTTTCCTCTGCGAAGACTAGCACGTTTGGAATTTTCTCCGCGAAGAGTAGCACGTTTAGCCTTCTAGTCCGGACGCTGCGTACCGCACCGTATGCAATAAGCTTTCCACGGATAAAAATTGTTTTCCCTTAATTGTTTAAACAACAATTCTTAAAATAAAATACATAAATAAATAAGTAATAATTAAAATACAAAATATTTTATTTATTATAAAATAAATAATTTTTTTCCATCCAAATATTTTTTTCTGAAAAGATCCTTTGGAACACCTTCAAATTGTAAAATTTATGATTTTTTGAATTATGATTTTTCCATTACTTAACAACTTTAGCCAGTTGTAAAATCAATGCAAATGAATCTTTTTCAAAATTTTAAGCTGATGTCATCTTTAAACCTTGAAGAACTTTTGTCAAAAAATGTCACTACGAAAACTATATCTGCGTATCCATTACAAAGGGCTTACAGTGAAAAAATAATTCTAAACACAAAAAAACAAGCTCATCTTAAAACTATGCTATAGAAAAGTTTAATACCTACAGAATTAAAAAAATTCTATGAAAATATTATAGGCGAAAACCAAGTTTAAATATAAATAATGCACTGAATAATCCTTTTTTACTTATGGCACTAACACACCCACCTAAACAACCCACCCGCCCACACACATACGCACACATATACACACAGAGGCTAAACATGCTACTTTTCGCGGAGAAAATGCCAAATGTGTTATTCTTCGCGGAGAAAATGCCAAACGTGCTACTCTTTGCGGAGTTAAGTCCAAACGTGCCACTCTTCGCGGAGTAAATTCCAAACGTACTACTCTTCGCGGAGCGCGATTAAGAGGTGCTAGTCTTCGTACGGGGCTTCGAAATGTTCAAACTTAAAGAATATCTGAAAATTTGCGTCATTTCTCCAGGCCACATGGGGCGTGGTTAAACCTTATGTTTTGAGGGCGTGTTTACAGCATCACAATGTATCTATAAAAACTATAGGGGCGGTACCCCTTTTGCTTTATTTTATTATATTGCCACGGGCTCAGCAGCTCGACTGTACATCCGTACTCTAACGCGTCAGTATAACAATAAGAATATGATGTGCGCGAGGCCTTCGAGTAAGACTCGCAACATTAGCTCAGTTGGTAGAGTGCCGCATTAGAATTCGCGGGTCTGTGAATGAATATTATCTACAACTTTTGTATTAAATATTTTTGTGTAATGTTAAGTCCTGTTGAATAATATATGTGAGAAACGACTATTTTATGTGTATTATTAAAAATTGTTTTTATAGGTCCAGCTCATCAGGAGTTGATTGTACATAAAAATATTAAATAGAAAAACGTTTTGTATTTAATATTATCTACAACTTTTATATTTATCATTTTTGTGTAAAGTCAAAACCTGTAGAGTAGTAACTAAAAAACGACTTCTTTAAAGTTTTTTAAATGTTTTTGACTCTTATTTTGAAAAATATGACTTACAGGAGAAAATTTTCTACATAAAAAGTTGTGTTTCTATTCGATTTAGCAGATGCATTTCTGGTTATTGGATTTAAATTTAAGAACTGACAGAAAGTTTTCAACTTACACTTCAGAGTGAGGGCCTATGATATTTTCAAGCGGATTAATGAGTTCGACGCGTTAAGAGTACATGTGTGCATTTCGATAGGTTCGATAGGTCGCTCGGATTGACTGAGGTCATCTTCGAGCGAAGATCTGATGCCATCAATGCGAGTTATATTTTGTATTACCACCTGAGTTTTTAAAATTTAGTACAGCATGTACTAATATTCATAACTTATGGGATAAAATTATCTGATCAATCCAAATGTGCTTCCAGTGATGAAAAAATACAACGGCGTATCATTGAACGATGGCTAGATGCAAATCCAATTCTCTATTTCTGAGCTTCACGTCATGAATCAATCGTACGCAATGTGACTTTGCTATGGTATCGACGTGGTAGCACTTCACCTAGTGCCAAGTGTACTACTAACTATAAAGGTTGCTATTGCGTAGAAATACATGCCGCTTGAGTACTGAGAAATAATCAGCTGATGGCATAAAACAAGTAGTGCGGTAAGTATAACGGACCCAAGGTGGCACAGAAAAAGATGTCAACAGATAAAGAACTTCATACATATTAATTTATTAGTCCAACATTTCGGGAGTTTTTCTGGAATACTCCCCTCTCTAGGGCTATAAGAGTTTGCATACATAGTTCATGAATAAATAATAAAATCAATGAAATAAAAGAAAAAATTGAAAAAAATGAAATACCATTAATAATAAATAAAGTCACTTTATAGTTCGTCATAATTGTTGACTAGAATGTTAAAAAGTCAATAGTTATAAAGTGGTTTACATCAATCTGTGAAATTTGTTAGTTTTCATTATTCAAAGGATTGTGACTTTTAGGACTAAGGATATTTTATGTTAAACATTTTTTTTATTTGTGAATAACATTAGTTGAGAGACTATCAAGTATTATCATTAAACAAAAATAAATACATTAATTTGAGGATGCTAAGTGTCTGTAGCTATTCTTTTCAAAGAATATTGTCGCGCACAAGAAAATGAAATTAATTATATAAAACTTTTTCTACTTTTTTATTAATACGTGTGTGTATGTATATATATATATTAAAATAAACAATCTTTTCTGTAATGCAGAAATACGTCTTCTCGCTTTGACTTCTTATAGTCATCTGACAGCTTCGCGTTCGCTCAATTGTCTCATAGAAAAAAGAACATTTGTTAGTTACTTAGTTATATACACACACACACACACACACACACAAGTTTTCCTGTGATCAAACGTCCGCGAAAAGCCTCTACGCATTTTCGTCCCGTGATATGGCATCGACAATCGCCAATCGCCGGAAAACTTGTATTAATTTAAAGCTGTCTACAAAAGGATTTTTAAAATTTTGTTATTGAGACACTTGAGCGACTACAGATTTTTTTTCAAAGACGAAACGGGAACAGTGTCAATACAGGGTGTTTCATTTTAATCCATCCACGCAGGCAACCTCTGTAAAAACGAATGATATCAAAAAATGACTTGTACAAAAATTAAAGGGGACAGAGGGGGCCACCCAATGGTACCAACGACCTTGCAGTTTTTTAAGAATTTGACCTGGAATTGACCTTCTCAAGGTTACTAAAGCAAACTTGAAATGTCATTTCAGACGTAAATTTTCCCGCTCTACCCGATTCCGGGGTCAAAAATAGGGGTTCCCAATTAAAAAAACACTGTAACCTTCAAATGACTTTGAAAATTGAGTTCATCGTTGGTGCCATTGGGTGGCCCCCTCTGTTCCCTTCAACTTTTGTACGTCATTTTTTTATATCATTCGTTTTTACAGAGGTTACCTACGTGGATGGATTAAAATTAAACACCCTGTATATTGGCAACGGTTTTTTATATCAAATTTGATATGTTGTGACACAATGTAACATTCTTAGTTTTATGTGTTTTAGTTCTAATCTGTAAAAGTGCATAAAATATTATTAAAAAATTTATTATTAAGAGAGTTTGAAAAATATTGTTAACGATCCACAATTTTTTAATAAATCAATGAACTTATATCTAAAATAATGTATAAAAATGATAAATTGAAAACAAGCGGTATGAAAATTCCAGTTAATTCCTAAATATCTAAACCATTAACAAAATTGTCTAATTACAAAAAATTATCACCATTAGTCTTGAACATCGGTATGTGTCAAATGTAAAAAAGGAGGATAAGTGTCAGTCTCGATTACGTTTTAAAACGATTACGATTATTCATTTTAAAATTCTTCTTCATTTCCTCTTTCAATTTTTAAATTTCAATTCTGTTTTTTCCACTTTAAAAGTATTTATTCAAACTTTTCTTTAAAATATGTAAAAAAGACTTTTATTGCGCAATTTTTTCAAACATTTGATAAAATAAAACGATCTGCACTAAGCAATTCTATTCTTACTTTAGTCAACCATTCCTAAAAAATATAACAACAAATAACTAGCAAAAACCAATTTTTTCGTACTTTAAGTCACCCTTCGTACTCCAAAAAGAACCCCTCCAGACCTCCGACGTCATCCCAACCACCCCCGAAAACCTCTCAATTTACCCCTCGCGACGTCGTCTCCAGGTTGAAGAGCGCGCGCGTCGTATCCTCTATACGCAGTTGCGCTTGATGCGAGAGACACGCGGCCCACTCGACGCTCGTAGCTCCTAGGGGAGATCCGGCCGAAGAATAGGTGACAACGTGAAGGCGTCGTAACGAGAAGAGCCTCCGCACTCGTCAAAGGGACTACTACTACGTAGCCGAGGCGATGACCCTCAAGACGTCTGTGCGTATGATTAATTAAAACGGACGCGCGTGATGTGCGTGTATACACTCTCCAGGGTACGTAAACAAGAATGCGCAGCATTGATTCGCGCAAGAGGGTCACTTCTAGCGAGGGGAGGCAGTTTAGCTATCGCCATCGATTGTTACGTGCTGTGCGTGTGTGTGTGTGTGTGTGTGTGTTGTCGTTGTGAGTTTCAGCTTCAGAATCTGGAACTTCGATGTGCACATGTGGCAAGCTTGTGAATATTGATGAGTGATAATTATTATAAGAAAGTGGAATAGAGTAATTTTTTATAAGGCATTAAAATAATGTTGTAGGAAAAAGGAGAATCAGAGCAGGTGAATGGTTAATAGAAACGCGAGTAGTGAAACAGAGTTTACAGATTTATTTATAAAAGTTTGCTAAACAGGATTTATTATTTGATTGGAAAAATATTCAATTAATTATTGCATATAACGAACTGATACAATTGAGTAAAAAATATATTTAGAAAATAATAACAAATCTTACAATTATCTTGTTAAATGGCTCTAATACTTTTGCTTATTATTCGTAATATTATTGTTACGTTTATTTAGTTTATATAATTAATAACTTCAAGCAGTGCTAAAGTTGTGTTGTTTACAATTTTTATTTCTACGTTATTTCCAGCATATTCCATACTCTTAATGGAAAACGAATGCAAAGTAATTTTTCAAGAGAAAAATAAATTTATTCGGAAAGCTTTGTTTTCATAAATAGAGTTAAATTCCAACCCCGGAAAAATTGAAAATGTGGCAGAGAAATGTATTTAAAATTGATACATTTGAAGCTTTCATGATAATTTGATTGAGTAGCCATGGTTTTTTCCGGTTTCAATCATATGCTCGCTTTATTTGAAGCTGACGTTTCGTGAACATTGCAATTGATTGTACGCGTTTTTGACGCAGTCGAATATAATGCTGCCCAAGTGGAGACCAAATTGAAAATGATATTTCGTAAAATCAGTTTGAAAAATTCATTCGATTGTTTCTCAAGTTTTGTTTAAAAAGAAAAAAAACCATGAACTCTTGGACATTTTTATTGTAGTTGAATAGCATAATAAGTTTTCAAAGAAATAAAATTGATTATTTGTTTCAATCTTAGTCAAAATGTAACATGTATATTTTATTCACAATAATATTAATTTATGTTAACGACAAGAAGATTTCGCATGAAATAAAATGTAATAATCAGAACTTTACTGTGCAAAAACATGATCATTAGTTATTTTTCCTACATTAATAAGCATCTTGTACTTGAAAGTGTTTATTGTAAGGTAGAATCCCAAATACAGTAATCTCTGTGTAAAGCATTAAAGGTAATAAATGAAAATTTTCAAAGTCATTGAACAGCATCCTCTTTTATATATTTTATAGAACAGAGTTCGGTGAATTGTGCTATTTATTATTCTTTTTTTCATACAATGTTACAAAGAAAATTTAGTATAATATAATTATTCTGGTAATCCTAATAAGTAAAAATCTTTGAATCATAAAAATTTAATTAATATTATAAACATGATTAGTTAAAATTAGGAATGACTTTCATTCAAAATATGCAAAGAGAGTTGAGTACAGAAGATGTATAAAGATAAATAAATTATTGCGTTAAATCATGAATATTACTCTATAAACGGAAGCTTTCATATCGCGTTGGAACGTAAAAGTAATTTACATTTTATATTTTTAAGTTTTTTCAAATGTTTTAAGACTACAAATTTCATAATTTTCTTGCCGACATTCTGGGCCCTAGCCCTGGACGAACTTCTGAATAGGCTGGGCGAAGCAGGGTTTTATACCCAGGTATACGCGGATAATCCGTTGCTGATGGTCACGGCGGATGACGAAACGGTGCTGGTGGAGCTTATACGGCAAGCTCTGTCCATAGTGGAAAAATGGTGGCTTTACCCTAATAAAATGGTGGTGGTCAACTTCTCCACCAGGTACAAAGTGAAAACGCTTAATGAGATTCGGCTGTTCGCGAAGGGCTTGGCAATCTCAGAACAGGCGAAGTACCTGGGAGTCACCTTTGACTCGAGACTGAACTGGGCAAAGCACATGGACGCGGTAAAAAGAAGGTTAATAGCCTCCTACTTGGTGTGCAGGAGAGTCTTCGAGGTCACATGGGGACTCAAAACCCACACAATCTTGTGGCTCTTCACGGAGTGCTGCGTCCTAGTTGCTTCATCGCGCTGTAGCCTGGGAATCCAGGTGCAAGCGAAAGGGGGGCATCAAGACGCTGGACGCGCTACAGAACCTGATGCTTAGGGGTATCACGGGGACGCGCGTCTCACAATAAGTAGCTTTGAATAAGTTTATTTGCTTTTCCCCTAATTCCATAATTATATAATTTATCTAAAAGTATTTCGTGAT
>JAYJLV010054423.1:0-19007 GCA_036873485.1 Torymus texanus
CTCTCTCTCTCTCTCTCTCTCTCTCTCTCTCTCTCTCTCTCTCTCTCTCTCTCTCTCTCTCTCTCTCTCTTTTTCACACGCGGAAGCCGCGCGTTCGAGGAGCGTTATACACGGTTGCATCCGACCGGTAGAGAATGAACCACGCGCACGCGTGCTGTTTGCTTGCTCGTGGCCACATTCTTCTACTCGTGTTTATTTACGCCGGGGGTGGAAGAGGAGAAGAAGGAGGAGGAGGAGGAGATGTGCGGACGACGATTTTCCTAGCGTGTGTGTGACATTGTCGTTGCAGCACACGTGTGTGTGTGTATTTCACTAGAGTCAAGCTCTTCGATTTGAGAGCGAACGCGACGGGCGAGTTGTGAGTTTAGCGCCAAGCGCGCGTGCAGTACAGAGGGAATGAATGAGGTTGCTGACCGAGTCTGATGAGTGTATAGAGAGTGTGGAGGTGGCGAAGGTGGGTAGGAAAATTTTGGGTGATGGTTATATGATTTTTTTCTTTTCTTTTTCATGGTGGAAGGGGTTCGAGAGTGAGGAATGGATAGTTGGACAGTGGAAGGGTTAGTGGTTGAGAATGAATAGTTTGTTGTTGTTAGTTTCTGTTATAAACTAACAATATATTTTATTTCTATTATGTTGTTCTTTTATTAGGCCATTAAAAATGAAATTATTATTTTAATGGATATAAAATAGTTGAACTGCCATGTTGTGATTTTTTAAATATTTTTTTCATGACATTACTTATTATTTTTTTTATTTATGTATACTTGTACAAACTTTTCACATATGTAAAGCTAAATTTTATAATCATACAATGAAAAATATTATGATGCATATTCACGTGAAAATAAATGTAATGCAGTTCATAAAAACGGATGTACAAACTCTTTATTGACAACGTTTTAAGCTTTTTATTTTACAATAAGTTAGTCTATCTTCCTACAGAAATTATGCATTTACCTACTGAATGGCAAATATCAGTTCGATATTTTTAAAGCTTTTTTTATCGACTTTTGCTAAAACATCTTCAAAAACAAAGTCAAATTTCATTCAAAAGTGGTTCTTTCAATATATACTCCAATTCAACAATAATCAAATACGAAAAGAAATCCAAATGGACAACATATACGTTGATAAAATAAATTTCGTAAACTAAAATAAAAAAAAACAAACATTTCTATCAAAGAATAGCAATCAATAAAAGAACCGTAACTAAATAGTATATCTTACAAAATATCCTAAACCATTTAGTGAAATGAAAATTGTAACGTTAACCAGTTCGGAAATTCACCTAACTTTAACAATTGATAAACAATATCTCGTCAAGGCAAAAATGTACGCATAGACATCCACCAAAAAATTATCCTTTAATCCTTATTCAAATAAACAACAATACATCTATCCTTTGAGCTTATAAAAAATGTTCAATATACGACGATACCATACAGGATCTATGATCTTTAAAAAAAAATCATGCACTATGCATCATCCGAAGAAAGAAAATCGGCACTCACGCACGTCCTCGCGCTTCACCTCTATATTTGCCCGCTCGCACGTGGCAGCTGCTTAATGACCAGTGCGCCCTCCTGCTTTCGATCACTCGGCCAAACACATTCGCCACTCGTAAAGCTCCGCGTTTCCCGTATATTTCGGGTTTGTTATCGCCGACAACGTGAGCGAGGGACTATACGTAGCACACGCACCCCGTGGCCTTAAAATTCGAGCCAAAACGTGCGCGTACACGTCAAGGCTTTGCACCCGTTGCTGTTTTACTGGATGAATTTATGAGCGCGTGCGTAAAGCGACGGTTGAGTGTGTAAGGTATGTCGATAGTTGATTGCGGGCGGTTCCAGCTGCGCGAGTCGACGAGGTCTTAAGTTATTGTCTCGTTGGTAAGAAAGGTCTGGTATGTTTTTCTCGCAATTAAATGAGCTTTTTTTTGAGAAAATCCTTGGGAAAGTGGATGGATGGGTGATCGTTAATATTTAATGGACTGACGAAATACAAGATTTTGAAATGATGAGTTGTCGACATTTTTTGTTTTCATCTTATTTAATTTTTATTTTTATTTGTTACATTTAACGTTTCTCAATACCAATTAAAACTTCCACCTTTCGCTAAATCTTCGTAAATATATCTTTCAAGTGCCGATGACTACCGGCAAATTATCCGATATGGATTAGAAGTAAAAGTGATAGACATAGGGTTCGTCGCAAACATTCTCCAATCTTTTTCTCAATTAATGATCTACGAATAAAGTTTGTCAATTGTTTCTGAAACGTTGATCCCTCTTTATTATTTGCAACATTTAATTATAAAAGGAGTAGGGTGTGTTTGCATATCTTTTACAATACATTGAATCATAAAGTTAATTAGAAAGTTTTTTATTATCTCATTGTATAAATATTCCTAGACTTGAGGCAAACGGATCTTTTCTGAAGCACAATTTTTCTTACGTGGAATGATATCTATAGTAAAATAAAAACATTAACTTTTGGATGAGAATAAGTACTTATAAAGTACGTATACGTATTCTTGTTCTGTTTATTTTTGTACCTTTTTAAGCACATACATATCTTGTAGTTTAATTTAGTACTATAGAAAAATAAATAAAAGCAATGAGAAAGTAATAAACTAGCGAAAATCATTTATTCAAGAAAAGCAAGTACAAGGACGTAAAGAATCTTAATTTGTTTTTTGGCATAAAAATTAGCGGTTCATTAAAAATTACATTTAACACTTCAATATAGTTTATCAGAAACAGTTCTTTTAAAGAGAGTCCGTATACTCAATTACAGATTTTTGTATTATTGTTTTTCCATATTTCTCGATAAATTTTCCCATTTTCAAATTTATTGAAGTAATCGCCTTTAGAAATGAAGCTCTATACAAGCTTTATTTAATAGTGAAATTATATGCATACTCTGCCTGGGCATCGATAACACAGAATTCACAGAAGCTTCTCTTTCCTTTAGCATCCAACGAAGCACGCTTAGAAAAACTCACACGTAATAGTCTCTTACTCGACCCTCAAACCATTTTCCGATCGCATCAATGAACGGTGCTGCCGCTTTTCGGGCAACGATCCGCCTCATATTTAGGTCAGTATCCCCGGCTTTGCTCTGCAGACGAGCCCACACGTTCTAGCGCCTCTCTCTCTCTCTCTCTCTCTCTCTCTCTCTCTTATTTAACGTTATTAATCTGTTTATTTTAGGCGGCTGTTTATATATCGCGCGAGCAAGCAAGCAAGTTTCAATTACAAATCGGGGGAGAGAGAGAGAGAGAGAGAGAGAGAGAAAGCGAAAAAGCGTGGGAAGGTGGTGGATAGAGCGGTAGATAGAGGAGAACGTATATAGGAGGGAAAGAAAGAGAACTGCCGAGTTGAGAATGGTGCGAGAGGAAGCTGAGAAAAAAAGGAGTATAAGAGCGCGCAAGCGGCGACGTTACGAAAGAAACTTTCTTTTTCGATGGTGGTCTATATCTGTTTCAGAATATTTGGTAGCTGCTCGTCTATATAATGTACATAACTACGCGATGTTTGTTAAAATTTCATGCATATGGTTCAGCTGTATATGCATTATAAATGTATTTGTTCTATTGTATTATGAAAAATATACAACAAATGTACTTTCGCAGCTAATATTCAAAATAAAACTGTATATATTTTTCGACATTTATCTCTGCAACTGTCAAAGTGGAAAAAACTGCCCTTTAAGGTGTCTCTACAAGTTTTTGAAAAATGAGTCACTACTACAAGGCCTCATTAAAATTTCTCATCCACATTTAGAACCCTTCCATCGTTACATAGAAAATTCTTTCGTTACTTTTAATATGTCATTATATTGTTTTTAAAAACACACAATGTAGCTTTGAAACTGTTTTCATATACAATAATGAACGCAACTTCATGTCCAATTCGCTATCCCGACTCTCTCTCTCTCTCTCTCTCTCTCTCTCTCTCTCTCTCTCTCTCTTTCTCTTTTCCACAACAGATAAAAAAGAGGCAGGAGACGAATCTCGCCGCGAAAATTCACGCGATCGTCGAGAAAAATAACCCTTGCACCTCGCGAAACCGTGATGGCTACTTATATACACACACAGAGAGGCACGCGCACGCATTTTCCGAGAACCACGCGTATATATATGTGGGAGGATAAATCGAGAGCTGGGGCCCCGCGCGCGGTGGATAAATAAAGCCGGTTACGAGATAAAAGCGCGCGCGAGGAAAAAATGCGCGGTTTCTTTCGTGCAGCGCGCGCGTATATGAAGATATCCGATTTCTATATAAGTGATGGCGCGACGAATGCACGTGCAGTGTAGATATATATGCATATTTAAACCAAGTGTGTATAGTCGCACCTCGAACGTGTATATATATACGAAACCTTTGAGGATACGTGTATGTTATAATACGGTTTGTTTAACTTCGAAAGTCGCGGAATGGCTTTTAGGAATATATAGAAGATTTTTGCTTAAGTGGTAGTGAGTACAGACGCGAGTAATTTATGCATGGACTTTCGCGAATAGACGAGGCACGAGGGTGCGAGGAAAACGCGAAGGAAACGGTAGTTTCTGGTCAGAGAAAGCGATGGGTTCTTTGAGAAACTGCGCTTGCATTTCATTTGGTGAGATGGTATTGCGTGTTGTTGAAGTCAAATGAAGTTGTACATAGAGAACGGAGGTTGGAAGGAAGAAGTCGTAATACAAATATGTAATAAGTTGCAGTGTATTTGATATGTATAGATATTTTGATTTCGATGTAATAAAAATGTTAAAATAATAAAAATATTTTTTATTAGATTCATTTTGTGAATTCAAATTTTTTATATAATTATTTATACTGTATGGTGGTTAAAGAGAATCGTGTTATCTCAAAAAATGTATAAAGACAATTTCTTTTAATTGTTAGGCACGTGTCAACTTGAGTATACTCCTGCTTTGATAAACAGGAATTATGAAACATCAAACATTAATTATGAAAAAATACCATTAAATTAATATTAATTACACAGTTTTTTTCTCGTACGATCTTTACTTATTATTTAAGAACATAAGCAAAGGTTAAAATTGGCCACTTTCCCGTACTGGCGCCAGTTTTAGCAGAGTTTAATTGCACAAATAAACATTGTATCTTTTGCGAGAGTAATTTTCTTTGATGTTTCAATATCTTTTGAAGTCATCTTGCGTACTTAGATACGATTCGTTGAACCTGATTTATTGTAATAATTTTATCAACGTGAACGGCGTTACAATAAGATATATATCAATTAACAGTCTTATACTTAAATAATTGATTGTGACAGTAAGTCTTGTAATCGTCCTTAATAATAATAAATATAAAACAAACTTCTATACAAATTCGAAAAACCTATTAAAATTAATGTTGAATACTAAAATTTGATTAAAACATATCTTTTTCATAAAAAAATAATCTCGAATTATAATAAAATGATTTTTATCAGAGGCTTAATTTCCATTGTTTATCCCGAATGATCGTCTGAAATTTATATCGCACTTGTTCTATAATGTTGATCCACCAATAACTTAACAAAATGTTTAATGCATCTCGGATTCCGCAATAAACAACTCGATCACTAACTTTCTCAATATTCCAAGCGAAACTCCCCTTCCCTAATCGCAGCAAACCAACTCTGATTATATTCCCGCTTGCGCAGAATAACAGCGTATCATCATCATTATATACACCATCTAGCAAACAGAAAGCTCCCATTCTCTCGGCTTCTTACAAAAGCAAACAGTATAGCTATATACCAGCATCTCGATCCATCCGCACACTTTTCGTATAAATTCCACCGGCCTTTCATCGTCGATCGGGATGCACGTGTGCGCGTTGGCTTTCCTCTCTAGGTTTATTTACACCCTTCCTCCGTGCCGCACTCCAATTGCATAAGCGCGGGCATTGTGCGCTACATTATAATACGCCGAAACGGAAGCTGTATTCGGTGCGTCTCGCCTGTTGAGACGGTTTATAAACGTTTATACACGCGAGCGAGCACGCAGTCGATATTTAGGATTCTCAAAATATCTACCGTGAGCGCGCCGTACGTATGTTTTATACTCGCCCTCGCTTGCGTGTTTTATACGGACGAATGATTGTAGTATAAGATGGATTGCGGATGGCGGTGGGAGGAAGGAGTTTGTATATATATGCTCTTCGTTTTCACTTTAGGTGGATGTCGTGCTGTACTTTGAAAATTAATAACCGATGGTGAAGACCGCGAGGTCAATGGAAATGATAATGATGGAATCAATTAGAAAACTTATGTCCGTAAAAAAATACCATTGGATATAATTATGCATTGTCATAGCATTTTCAAATGTTTCATATCCCCGATTCCCTATACTCTATGGGAAAATTTAATTAGATATATGTAGCTAAAAAATATGAAAAATATGGGCCAAATATAATTTCAAAATTTTCCGAATCGTTTTCATTTGATTACAAGAGAATTGTCATTATTAATTTTCTCTTTCTTTTTTTTATTGAAAATATATTTCTGGATTAAATTTGTTGAATTAACTGCGCATATATCGAAGCATACGGTCACAAAATTCTTTTTAAATTTAACTTCATTTGAAGTCAGTATCCAGGGCATCCTGAATTTGTTTTCTTCATAAAAGATGTTTTATTTGACAATTTATTTTCAATAGCTTTTGTCAAATATTTTACATTATAACCCGATTATGAATAAATACCTTTTCGTTTAAGATTAACATTCATAATTACATCGTTTTCTTACACACAAACATTTAAAAAACCTCCATAGTTATGATTGAATTTTAGATTTACCAAGAAATACTTTGTTAATCTTCAACTTTAAATGCGTCATAAATGTCTGGTAATAAATAATGTCCAATTTATTACCGAGTTAAAGTGAATAGCTTTTATTTAGTATTAAATATTTCAAAAATTGTTATCAGCAACAGAAATTGATATATAATTAAATATTAAACTCTCTCTGAACTGCTCAATAAATTAATATTATTGGATATAATAAACATTTTGTTGAAAGAAAAATAATTATGCGAAACTTTTAATTGGGGTATCTTTCGCCTCAAAAGGGAATAGAACTTAATATTAAACCACTAACCGTTCATTTCTGTAAGGTACTTTTTCCATCCTCTTTTAGTTTTAACTCGGGTATTTACATATTTTCATGTGGAATACTTCACTCATTAATTCATAGATAAAAAAAAGTTTATGAAACATATATTACTTTCAAAAAGAAACAATTATGCAATTATTTTTATTGGTTAAGAGTTGATAGATTTTTCATCTATCAATAAAAACATTGTAAGAATGAATAATTCATAAAAATGAAAAACAATTAAACTTACTGAAAATATACATAAGACTACTTGCTGCATTTACTTATTTGGTAATGTACCTTCTATATCAAAGCATTAGTAGACAATTTCTAGAAAACAACTCAAAACATTACTTTGGAACATTGGATTTTGAATTGACTTTAAAAGCATTTGCGTAATTATACATAATTTAATATGCGATATTTAAAAAAAAAAAACTAATAGATTACATTATTTAAATTTTAAAATCTTTTATTTAAACGCTTGTTAAGCGGATTTTGGATTAAAAAAAATTGATAATCTATATTTATACTTTTTGGTATGTATCAACTCTTTACATAGAGTAACAGTAAAAAATAATTTTTTAATAAAACACAGTTTGTGGAGTAATAAAAAAAGTTGTATAAAAAAGAGATTCGTTTATTAAAAGTGCACTAAAGAAAAACAAAAAAAAACATCCTAATCTACAGGAATTCTTCGAAAATACTTTATATAGTATGTGTTATCAATAACTTTAATGCAACTTGGCATTATGCAGAAATGATTTTTATGATACATTTATTGGTCCTTGAAGTATTCCTTAGCACCAACTGGGTCAGGCTTCATGGTCTTCTTTCCGGGTTTCCAGCCAGCTGGACAAACCTCACCATGCTCATCAGTGAATTGGAATGCTTGTACTAACCTGATGGTCTCATCAACGGACCTAGAAAATATTATTCAAAATTAACCATTTTTGTAACTTCTAATATGTTTCTATACAATGATCTTTAGAAATTTAAATGTATTTACTGTAAAATTTATAACAGTATTGTGATACATATATATTTTTTTATTTTATTTAATTAACAAAAGCTTTGCAAAAGTTGTTAAATAAGAATGTATAATAGATTACCTTCCAACTGGCAAGTCATTGATTGTGACCTGACGAAGATTCTGCTTGGTGTCGATGATGAAAAGACCACGGAAGGGGATGCCGCTCTCTTCGTCGAGCACACCATAGTCGCGTGCAATTTTCGCGCTCTTGTCGGCAAGAAGGGGGATCTTCATTTCGCCAAGACCGCCCTGCTTGCGCGGCGTGTTGACCCAGGCAAGATGGCTGAAGTGAGAGTCGGTGGAGGCGGCGATCAACTGGCAGCCGATGGCCTCGAATTCCTGAGCGCGGTCTGAGAATGCGATGATCTCCGTGGGGCAGACAAACGTGCTAAAATGCAAAAATGTTTTTTATTCAGTTTCAATTGCAAATTATTAATTGATAAGCGCACTATCCGGTTAATTGACACTGTACGTATGTAGTATCAGTGGTGCACGACACATTGAACGATCTAATCAAAGTTTAAAATCTTGAGTCTGATTTACGTGACTATGTTATCTCTAGACTTGAGTACCATTTCCTATTATGTCATACGAAGTAAAAAGTTCCCTTTTTTATTGCAGTCAGATGTATATATTCAGTAGTAAATGAATTCATTACCTTTTTATAAAATAAAATTTTAAATATAAGATATAAAGAATTATCTTGTTACTATTTAAAAATGAGCACTATCTTCACACTATTTTTATCAATACAAGCTATTGAATTTTATATCTTATGTTGATAACAAATCAGAGTTTTATGCCAATATCATAATGACATTGCAAGCGAACATTCTGGAACCAATATCACTGTACACTTACAAGTCAAGAGGGTAGAAGAACAGCACAACATATTTGCCCTTGTAGTCAGAAAGCTTGATATCCTTAAACTGGCCATTGACAACAGCAGTTCCTTTGAACTCAGGTGCAGGTTTCTGAATGGCTGGGACAGGCATGTTGAATTAGATTTCTGTAAATAAAATTCAAATGATAAGTAAACGTAATATGAACAACTTGGTACTATTTTAAATATCAATGTCTCATTTGGGATAATGAATACCTTTTTTTTCTTTCATTTTTTCATAGTGTATTTAATCATAAATTTGAGAAAAAAAAATTTATTCAATCAAGTAATTAAATTTGCAATGTTAGTTTACATTCATGTACAAAGTATTTTTAAATTATTTTATCCAAACGTTTTATTGTGCAATCAAGAAACTTTATTATTCTTAAAATCTTAACACTAAATTTTTCAGTAAAAATTGAAAAAGCAATCAGACCGTAATACGGAATCGCATTTCCATTAATATGCAAAATAAATATCATTTAGCAATAAAGTTTCCTGCCGCGACCGACTGACTATAATAATCGCAATCCAAAGAACCGCCAATGAGGCAAAAAAAATGCGCGAACCGCGCGATCGCTGCTCCACACAAGCGCACGCATAAGTACATTAATACAGGCACACACACATAATTTAAACGATTCGTAGTAGAATCTTGAGCGCGTGTAAATGATAATGACTGATGAAAAATGCAAAACAATAGCGCAACAGCTCTATTAAGTCAGTTCGATCGCAAGTGATGAAAAAAAATAACGGACGTTGTACAGAGAGATATGCACACATATACACTCATCATACATATACACATAAGCGACCGTGAGAAACGTCTAGAACGGCGGATATAGTGGCGTGCAAGGCAGTACAGATATATTCGTACACATGTACGCGGATTATATCCTTCGACGGCACTCCCAAGGAGAATAAAAAGGAGGTTACATAATACAGGTATATGCAGTACGTAGTGAATTGAATGAGTCCACTGTACGCGCGCAGGAGATGAAAGTCGCGTTGAGCACGTCGCCCGAGGGATGGATTTCTCTTACTCGCGATTACGAGTATATCTATATCTTTATGTATATATACATGTGTGTGTACATCCGTGTGTATATGGCGCGACATGGACCGAACAAAAAGAAGTTCGTTACACTTTCCAAAGCTAACGGTTAAAATACGCGACATCAAAGTCCTCCATTATATATATCCCTCCGATGCGGCGATTTTCACGAAAATCAACACGTTGCCACGACGGATCAACATTACGAAACATCCAAGATGATTTCTGTAATTAGCGCGGACGCGCGATGGTGACTAGCGAAATAATAATAATATATGAGACACAAGTGTGTGTGCCCGCTTTGTTGCATACTCACGCTTGGGAAGCACCTGGAGAACGTCTACACAGCTTGGCGACACGACTCGGAATGGGGAAGACTGGAGAGACAGACACGATATACCCGGCGCGAGTAACCGGCTCTAACCGCGAAACGTATATATATTGCGCCACCGCTGCTTGCTGGAGAGGCAGATTTTCGCGGAAGTGGGGGAAGACTTCGCGAATGTATGTGTATACTGTGCAGTGTGTACGTGTGTAAAGTGCCGGCGAACAAGTGCTGTTACCGGCTAGAGTGCAGCACTACCGCGGGAGCTCAATTTTTGCAACGTAATAATATATAGCTGTGTGTGTGTGCGGAATCGATGAAGAGTGCCAGATGGCTCTGCTGGTGCGCAGCGGTGTTTCGTTTGATATTCGGAGAATAAAGCACTCAAATGGATCTTCGATAATTTCCGATTTGTAAAATACTAAAATCGCGAAGAATTCTATACTATCGTCTATTACACTTACTCTCACTCAGTAGATATAATATACATATTCTTTTAACGGTTTTGTACTTGATTAAATTTGTTTTATTAACTGAAAGTACTTATGTTGTTGTACTTATGCGTGCATAAAAAATATATCAGTGTTATGATTATCCAATATTTTGGGTTTCGTACAGTGTTTACTCATTTTGTTTTAACCACATATACATACCTGATACACATACCCCGCACACATAACTAAATGTAGAAATGTATATGTAATGAATAATATTGACAATATTATTGTTCACATTAAAGAAAGGAACAAATTTAAGTAGATAAATATACTTGGATATCATTTTTATAAGTATAAATAATGTAGGCCTGATCTTGCCACCATTGGTTATTTAATGAAATATAATAATGAGTTTGAATTTTAAGCAATAATAGCAAACTATTTGTATAATTTTCGAAAACGAAATAATTTATAGCAATCCATAAAATCTTATAATTTAATAATCAAAATACAATAATATGAGATAAACCCATAAATGTGACTTTTTCTACTTAATCATAAATATTTCAATATTTCTTATTATTCTATAATATTGATATATCATATATGTAACTATCAAAAATACTGAAACTTGTTCAAATATTTTATGTTTAGTTTAATTCCATTACTGAGTTTCCTTGAACTTGGTATTATCAAATATCGTTATGAATTATTATTTTCTCGAACGCATTTTTCAAAAATTTTCACGCGCATATCTTTTTATACAATATTATATTTGAGTCAAAACTGGTGTACTGACTTTAGTTTACGATGAAATCTTGACGATTTATATTTAAATTCATTTACATCATATACAAATTCATTGATATAAATATGTTTGTGAATACTAATACAATTACATTTTTAATCATTTTTACCAAATATATATATATTGTTAGTCCACTTTGATACAGCCGTATTTAATACATTTTTATTTAATAGACTATTAAACTATTTGTTGATTATAAGATGAACACAAAAATAAATTAATAAAAACATTTTTTGATTGTTATTGTTAAAATATTGTAAATATAAACACAATATAAGTTGATTCATAATAACAGTACTTAATTTATAATAAATTTTAAAATGTTTCTAGATTTAGAATGCATTTATCATATGAATTTCGTCAGTATTCCACGTTATCAGATTTGTAGAATTGATTAAGGAAATACAATAAATTCTCTTATCGCCTCTAGACACATAATTTCAATGATGTATCATTTTATTTCCGTCATTAAAAGATATGTATAATTACATATACCAATATAAACTAAAAGTTATTGTATTGTTATAATCGTATAAAGTTAAGTATGAAATTTAAAACGAATCAACGCGAAATAATAAGTTATTTTTATCGTCTAAAACAATACTATAAAATAATACTACTTATACAACGTTTACATTTTATTAAAAAAGTTCTTAGACAATAATTTAAAAACTACTACTATTTCACCTATACGTTTTGCCTAAAATGATAAGATAAGTAAATAATTAAACTAATTAGTTTTATAAATTCACTGTCAATAAAAAAAATTAATTAAAAAAAATTATTTCAAAATATTTTGCCCATACTACTTAAACTAAACTTACCTTGTTTTATACACAAAACTATATACTTCATTATAAATAAAACTTAATTTATATATTATTTGAAAAAGTTAAAAAATCATTAGTTCATAACAGCGGCGCCTGCATTACCTACTGTACATAATAACACATTCAATAGAGGTAGCTAGCTAATAATTAGTAATAATTGATATATATATATATATTTTTTTTACATTTACATAAATATATTAAGAATAAAGTGAAATACTATTAAAATCATTTTAAAATATACTTATAAAATACAAAAATTATCTAGATTACTAAATTACTACTACCAGTTTACTTGCTACGATTGCTACCAACTGCTAGGTACTCATTTCTGTGCTACCAACTTACTCTCAATTTTCACTTTGCCAAGTCAGCCGCTGTTAGCCGGTAGCAGACGGCTGTGATAAACATAATCCGCCTACTAAATTGTATACTATTTTATTTTGATTATATTTTAATTTACTTCTTTATAAATAATTTTGCGTGAATATTTTTACAGATTTAAACGTAAGTTAATGTAAAAAAGCTTACACTTTCTAACCCTGCATTAGCGGCTTAGTTACAGGGAAATAAACCATTTTCATACAAATATAAACTTATTTCCTTTTAAATAATATTTCTGTTATTCTTTAAAGTTTATTTTATACTTAATTAATAAATAAATAATGCAGATATCATCATAATTAATGTTTTTATGTTCTTAGGATGGCTGGCATTGTTCAATATGTTATAGTTCGAGGAGATCTAATAAAGACTTTGGACTGGCCTGTAGGAGCTGTGATAGCACAAGCTTGTCACGCATGTAGTGCAGTAACTCATCTGTTCCATGATGATCCTCATACAAAAACTTACCTGTCTGATTTGGACAATATGCACAAAGTAGTACTTGAGGTAAGCTTCCATTTGAATTTGCTCATTAAATTTTTCGTATAAATCATGGATATGATTTTCAAGAGTTTTCTTTAACCACTGACCTTCAATTCTATTCTTATGATTTACTTATTATAATTATGAAACAAAATTATAATATTCTAGTAGTAATTATACATTGGAAAATTTTTCAAATACATTAATATTAATAGTGTTATAATTTTAGGCACCAAATGAAGACAGTTTAAAAAGTTTACACAAAACTCTAGAGGAAAGCAGTATTAGTCACAAGCTATGGATTGAACAGCCAGAAAATATTCCAACTTGTTTGGTAGTGAAACCATATCCAAAAGAGGATGTACATAAGTACCTTAAAAAGTTTAAGTTATTCAAATAGCGTAAGTTCAATTTTTCTAATAAGATTATGATTAATGGGAATGAGGGAAGACAGGAGGAGTTAAGGATTTGAGAAGATACAGGATTTGTTTTGCATTTTTATAATTGTGCAGTGTTGTAATAACAATTTATTTATAACACTTTTACGGAAAATATGAAAAATAAAAATAGCCTAGCATATGCTGGTGATATACACAGAGACTTAATATTTTAATGGTTATTATTGACATGTGTACACAGGTTTTTTGGCCAAATGTTACAATATTTGCCAAAACGAATTATTCAGAATATGTACTATGTGACATTAAATTATTTTCGTATAAAAATTACCCAATCGGTAAAGTTGAGCTTATAATATATGGTAGGAAATTTGTATAACATTTACCTTATATTACAATTTTAATATCAATTTTAAAGCTAATTACTCTAACTTGGCAATGTTTATCTTCAGTTTAGAGTATTCTTTGATGAGACTAAAGTATTATATATATAGCATAGCCATTATTAAATAAAATATAATAAAATAAGTTTACTTTTTTAAATATGTATATATAAAGGCAAGTAAAGTGTAATAGTTTTTACACATTATACTGATGTAAATAATTATTCATATATATATATATATATATATATATATATATATATATATATATATAACGCCTAATACTTTTTCTTTCAGTATCCTTAAGAGACTATACATTTCATGTCGTAGTCCATTCGAGGATTATAAAATGGAAGATATGCTTTATAAATTCTATTGTCACATACTTATTTCCATAGTTGCATTAAATAAATTAGATTCGCACATCTTGATACAAGTCTTCTGTCACTGTGGTAAACTTAGTGACAAAAATTTTGATTTTACTTCTGAAATACAATCTATAAACACTTTTAGAATAAATATTTTCTTATAATTCACTGGCACTAAATGAATACCGATGATTTTTCTCGAGGTACCGAAGACTCCAGCGCTAGAACACGCTACACTTGGGAACATCTTGAGCGTCATGCCTCCTGGTTCCTCCGTTGATTACTTTTTTTCAATTCGTTTTTTATTTTAATTAACAATTATTAAACTATTTATTGTTGTATTTTTTGTTGCTTGTGTTATCAATATATTTTTATGTACACACACACTATTGGCATTTAACACTGTAAGTACATTTATTTACAACACTTACTGGCAAGTTTCTTCTGTTTTAAATATTTTATCTTGATTAATTATGATGATTTTAGAGTTTGATGAAGAATGTAGAAGACAATGATGGGCTTTCTGTAGACAATTTCTGCAGAAATGGAACTGCATAGAAATCAATATCCATGATCTTCTTTTTTCTCTTCCTCTTCTATCCATCTACGAAGGATGTCATTCTTTGGCTGAAATAGTTTAATTAATATCAGTATCATTATACCTTTTCAAAAGTTTGAAAATTCTTTTAACATCTAGATAGCAGTTCAATTGCAACAAAAATTTATCAAATGAATTATTATTCTGAACTTTTATTTAAATTTCTCCTTAAATTTCTTTAAAATTTTTCATATAATATTTAACATTATCTAGATACTACATATAACTTATCAATTTAAGCAACTGAAATTTCTACAAGCAAAGTTAATCGTTAAGTATACCACCCTTTAATATTAGTAATCTGTTATTTCACAACTAAACTATTTCTCAAAAATCATGCACAATTAAAATAAGAAAAAAAATCAACAGTAAACAGAAAACTGCTCCAAAGACAAGAAAAACAAAGAGTTAAACAAGCGTTAAAGATACAGTTAATTACACGTTAATTAAGACCTTACCACAGTTAGCGAGTCCCAATCGATAGGTCTGGATTAGTTATTACTTTTTTGTGTTACGCTATTATTATATGGTGTTTGGTTTTTTTTTCGCGTTTTTGTCGGATAGGATAATGTTTGGTGGTTTTGGTTCGTTCGATTAATAGACGGACGACGGACGAGATGAGGATGGCGATGACGGCGGCGGAATCAAGCTTATAAAGGTAAGGCATCGGCGCTCGCGGGTGTACACTGCTGAATTCTCGGTGTATAGTGGAGTGCGGAGGTGATTTATTATTTATTATTGCTCGGCCATGTTGCCGTTATCGTCAGGGAACTCCTCGTACTCGTCCTCCTGCTCTTGCTCGTGTTCCTGGTCCTGCTCCTGCTCGTCGTAGTCCGTCTCGGCGGGCTCGGGGCCGTCGATCACCGTTGCCGACGTCGTCGGGCCATTCTGCGCGTTCGGCAAAGGAGAAAGCAAACGATATGGGATACAAACCCGTATACGCGCTTACGAGTGTACAGGACGCACTTATGAGTTATAGGATTCTATCTTTTTGAGAGGATCGCCAATAGATGATGGAATTGTTATCAAAATGTTCAATATTCTTTCTTGACAATCTTCAGAAATCAAAAAACTTTTTACCATAGAGCTTAGAAATTATTTAAATTCACTTTAAATGTTAATTTAGTTAAATCAGAGTATACATAAAATGATCTTGATCTTCCAAATATTTCTAAACTGCGTGGTAAAATGTTATTAGTCTTGGTAATGTATAAAAAAAAATGGGTAACAAATAGTTTTTCATTTATGTAACTTAACGTAAACTCAAAATTATTTTATATGTTGATACCAATTCCTTATTCTATCATCACATCTCAGCATTTACGAGCGCTCTGACAAAAATGACCCTAAGTATATTTTTATTAATTTCAAATCTTATCAAGTTGTTATAACTTTTTTGATATTTTGGTTACGAAAATTTTTGTTTGTTAGATTCGTTAGCTTTGTCAGATCACTTATCAATGTCAACATCAATAATAATTAGTCTACTTAATATTAGTAACACTAATTAAATTACACAAAGCATGCAACCAATTATTAATTTTTACTACATAAAGATTATCCGACCCATTATTAAGTAAATATCTTTTGATTCTAATTCGAATTTAATAAATAAAAGCTTAGCAATATAATATACTTCCAATTCTCATCTTAAATCAAACACTTGTGTTTGGATTCCCAATTAAACTGTCGTAATTAACTAAACTTTTAAAATTCTTCTACATCAAACAACATTCTAAACCGAAAAAAAACTATACCCATTCCTTATTACTTACATTACTTCGAAAAAGTTTCTAACCAAATTCCACCATCCCCTATATACATATCACCAAGAGTAAGCAATAACAATCGTTACCTGCGTTGGCGGTCTCCATCCACAGCCCGCTAAGGGCAGTCCATCAGGCCCTAGAGGGCACGGCGCGTCCAATCCTGGTACGCCTTGCTCGCCTTTCTCACCTGCTTCGCCGCGTCTGCCGCGTTTACCTGGCGGCCCCTGCGAATGTCAAGAGCACACACATACACGCGTGCGTGCGTGCCATCGTCAGTGGGTTTCGGAGCACAGGTATATATACATGTGTCTATAGATACAGAGCGCAAAAGATCGTGCGCGCGTGTAGCACGGTGACGGCCGCTGGTAGGCGTCTTTTGGCACGTCTCACGCGGCAAAATCTTTTTATCTAACGACTCGGCTCAGACTCTTGTAGTCGGTTTTTTTTAATTATAGAAAAATTTTTATTGATGATTGTTGGTTTATTTTGAAATGTTGATTTTTCTTGGTTAATTTTACGAAGTCGGATTTGAAGCCAAAAATATTGAAGAAAAAAAGCTCAATACGGTAGATTTTGTTATACGAAAAAGTATAGTTCACGAACGGTGTGATAATACCCGCTATTGGAAGATTTTAATTTCTAAGTGATTATTTATGCCTTTATCTTTCTAAAGTTCGAAATAATAGTTTGTCTGGAAAATTCAACCGTAAAAATCGTTTATTGTGAATTCCCGTAAGAATCTGAGACGAGCCGTGGATAAATTTTGTTAGTAAACAGTTATAACCATTGTTAATAAAAAAGACATTATATGACGGCAGTTTTAACCAAGAAGATAAATGCGTGCAATAAAAAGGCCAAGCATGAGTCAACCGCGTTGATGCAAAAGTGGGTTACACCGAAATATTAAAGATCTTTGAGTAAGATATAAGTCAAAGTTAAAAAAGAAATAAACGATTAGAAAAAACAACAGAGTGCAATACGGATTCCATATCGAGTCGAATGGAATTCGAGAAAAAAGAAAAAAAGAAAGAGAGAGAGAGATGCGTGAAAGACGATGCAGGACTACATATTTCATCATTATCTGTTCTTCACAATATTGAATTATCTTTAATTCAGCTTCTTTCGTCATCATTATATATATATCATAATTGCATCGCGATTCGACGGGTCGCATATTACGTATGAATTTGCGACCGCAGTTACAGTGGTGGCAGCATATAACGGTCATATGGGCTTTTGAATTTTGCTCTCTCTCAATGCTGCGTCGTTCATGCGAATCAATTAAAAAATGATAACAATAATGTATAATGGGGACCCGTGAAAAAAAAAATTGGTCTCTCGCATACTTATGATCTATACTTCGCTTTTCGTACGTTCAAAGTGGATACTCACAGAGTTGCCCTTCTCTCCCTTTTCGCCCTTGGGACCCTGAAATCGGCCCGGCAGAAACATCGGTTTCTTATTAGAATTTTTCTATTTTTTTTTTTATTTTAGGGGAGATAGGATTCTTGTGGAACTTTGGGTATTCTTTCGCATGCATGGGATCGATTAAACTTTCTCTATGGATTCACTTCTATTATACGAGGAAAAAAAATACTATTACGATTTGTTGGAAAGAAGCCTATACCTCTGTACCCGGAATTCCATCGGTTCCCTAAAAAAATAAAACAACCCGTTAGTAACTCTGTCCAATAGAATAAAAACAATGATTAAAATACTGTCATCATTTAGGCAATGTCAAAATAATCAGCGATACTCACAGGTAATCCTGTTTCTCCTCGTTCTCCCTTCGTTCCAGGCTCACCTTGTGCTCCCTGAAAGAAAAATATGAAAAAAAACCACGTTAAAAATATCATATTTTCAGAAGAGTATCGGAGGATACGCGAAGTGCCACTCTTACCTTAATTCCGTCTAATCCGGGTGGGCCCTGAAAGGTAGAGGAAACCAAATGAAATTCGACGCAACAAACGATGGGGTGTAAGGAAAAAAAACGTGTTGTGGGGGTCAAGAGTTTTAAGTATAGAAAAAAAGGTAGATTATGTATAGTATATAGGCGCGGCAATTGCTCTCGCTAGTATTAATAAAACAATGCACAACCAACTGATATAGATACGATGCAAAGTTTACGTAATAGTGAGATATATATAT
>JAYJLV010054434.1:0-19006 GCA_036873485.1 Torymus texanus
TTCTAACTCACCTCTTTTAAATTTTGAAACCAAATCTTCTACTGATGAAATGAAAATTATTATAAGTGACCCTATGGTTATTTGTACCGAGGTTACTTCATTTGAATCATTAAATTCTAAAAGTTTCCAATCTGCTTTAATTATTGATTATACTACAAAAGATATTAACAGTTTATCTAAATCTGTTTTTGCTGCAGATAAAAATGTTGATGAACTTAAGTCTCAATCACATTGCATTTTACTAGCTTATAAGAACAAGAATGAAAAGAATGATTCTATTTTTATAATAAGTGAAGAAAAACGAATAAAGAGTAATATTATTATAAAGACAGGCTTTAAATCTACTTTACTAATTCAAATTCTTAAATATTTTAATAATTTGTTCAGAAAAATCCTAATATAATTAATCTTAATTTTGAAAACGTTATATCACGGTTTAACCACTATTTATTAAAAACTAAGTCATTATTTTTTAAATTTAAATTTGATTTTAATTTAAGACGATTTAATATCAATCGTATTTATCATGATTTTAATAAACAGAAATTTTATCAGAATAATAGTTCTATATGCTGCCACAATTTTACAATCAATAATTCCATACAAAATATTTTAAAACATGAATCAATGTCGGAGATCAATTTTGAATTGAAAATTTTACCAATTTGTCCAAATATATTTTTTTTTCTCTCTCTAATTTTTTTATTAATTTGGCCATTAACAATTTCGATTTAGAGAAGAAGTGATTATTAATGAAAAAAAAACAACACGAAACTAACTTTATACAAAAATTACTGATTTAAATTAATTAACTTTATTATTTTTACCTTATTAAATTTTCTTTTTATTAATATTAAACCTTATAATTCTTTTAATATTTTACTTTTATTATAAATTAAAAATATTTCTTTCTTACAATTAAAGTAAAATTAAAAAAAAAGATATAAAATTACACATATACACTGTAACGGGGTAGTTTAATCAGAGGGGTGTACATCCTCTCTGAGTTTATACCGGGTCAATCCGTGTATCTCCGACACACGGGGAGCTTGCCGTCGGAGATTTCCTCTGTGGCCGCGAGGGAACGCGGCTGCACAGGTAACGAACACGTGCGCCAAGCTACAATTGTAGAAAGCCTAAGCCACTTTCTACTAGAGCTGGCGCTATGGACTCTACGTATAGTCCCTTCTGTTGGCGAGCTCCCTGCTGCTAGCTAGTACCTAGCCTTACCTTAGCAGCCGGTTCTCCCATACAACACCGCTTCGGTGACAAAGCGGTTTTGAACTTTCTTACGTTTCCGTTACCGATGTATTCGGGGAAGCATGCACGGATCGGGACCGCTAAATAAAACTCGTGACTCGACAATTAAAAATAAAAGAGAAAACACTTTATTTCGTTAACTTTCGACACGGTGAATAACGCGTAGGCCGAGACTTTCCGTAACTCGCAATTGGCGGTACGCCTCGTCGGTACCCCCCCTCACGAAGAGGGTCGCCCGCACGCAGTCGCAATATACAAATAAATCGCTAAGCCGTAACGAGACTTACGCGGGGCTGACCAGCCATTGCACTCCAGGTACCGTCCGCTCGTCCTTCTCGCGCGTCTCTCTCTCTCTCTCTCTCTCTCTCTCTCTCTCTCTCTCTTCTCTCGATCTCTCGATGCCGTCCAGGATCGCTGGAGGCACAGCGGTAGCGGTGGTTGCCGACGTTGGGGCGCAGAGTCTCTCTTGGTTGCACTCGTGAAGGCGCGGGCAGGTTCTTTTCTCTTTTCTCTCTCACTCTCTCTCACAGAACAAAACTATCACACAACTCGCACACCTGTTGCGCACTCGACGGTAGCTTACTAGTTTCTGCTTGACTACTCCGTCACCTCTCGTTCCGTGGCGCGCCGGCCGAGTTCGTTAGTCGCGGCTCTCGTACTTACCGCGCGCGATTTCAATCCCTGCGCGGCCCGCGGCTTTATTGAGGCGCCCGTTACATCCCCCACCCAGATTTGGCGTACCTGGTACGCTATATTGAGGGAAGGGGGGCGCTGAAATAAACTGGGTAAGTCGGTAGGTTGGAGCAGTATTCGCTTTATTTACTACTTAAATAGCCGGGCTCCTCCCGGCTACATCTTAACCCCGTGGGGCGGGCTTTGGCCTCCTAGGCGGGTGTGACGCCCGGTCCGGGCACCGGGTAGCGTCCTTGGCGCCGGGCCTACCGCAAACCGGGCAGGATCTTCTCGCCTTTGGTGATGGCTCCTCGCGGCCGCCGGCGGCGTGGGCCCCCTCCACCTCCTGCTCCCGGCGTTGGGCTGCCTCCAGGCGGGTTCGCACCTCCTCCAGCGCCTTCTCCTTGGCCTGGCGGGCGCTACGAGCTGCTTCCAGCTTGGCCAGGCGCTGGCGCTCGGCCTCCTCTGCCTCCCGCGCACGTTGTTGCGCCTCCCGGCGTTCCTGGCGCCAGGCAGCGGTGTGGCGCAGTTCTTCTCTCTTGCCTTCCACTCGTCGCTGCCAGGAGGCCGCTTCCGCTGTGGCGTGGGAGTGGTCCTGTAGCCACCCGTCTAGGACCCGGAACGTCGCGTCCTGGGCCTGTTCGAAGATGGCTACGACCTCTTACCAGATAGTCGCGGTGCCAGGGCCTACCGGCTCGGTCTGGGTGTCTACGCTGGTGGTGGTGCGGGGCCACCCGGCGCCTATCAGGCTTCTCAGGCGTGGGAAGCGGGGCGCAGGGGTTGGAGATGGGAATCCCCGTGCTACCCCGGGCGTCGTCTCCTCCGTCCTGGTCCCACTCCTCGATGGTCGGCGGCTCCCTCAGCGCGTCGAGGTCCTCACGCTCCGACCGAAGGCGATCCTCCCTAAGTACGTGGACGCCGGCCTGGGCGATGGCGTCAGTCGCCGGCCCCAGGTCCATCTCCACGTTGGCCAGGACCCTCTCCAGCACCTCCTCCGAGATCTCCAACATCTGGAATAAAAAAGGGAAATTTCGAATCAAGCGGGGAGTTGGGCTCGGGATAGTGAGGCTTAGTTGGCGGGGAGTTCGGGGGGAGAAGCGATTAGGCCTTGCGGGGGCGTCCTCGTCCTCTCTTCGATTGGGGCCCCCCTGGTCCCAGTGGGGTCGGTCCCCTACCCACGCCTCAACTCCCTGGAGGGCTTCCGCGACCTCGCCGCGGAGGGGTCGTTGCGGGCGGTTCTGCGCCATTCCCGATGGAGTCGTTGACCACTACTCGATCGACCGGGGGCTCCTCGCGGCCCCACGGCGACCTCACTTCTAACGGGAGGTCCGCCGGAGGGTCACTCGTTGCCGCCTCCTCCGGGGTTTCCTCCTGTCCCAGCTCTTCAGGCTCTGGGTCGTCCGTGTGGTAAGCCGTCAGCTGCTCGGCAGCTATGATCTGGCCACCCGCTCCAGTCAGCCGATACGTGTTAGGTCCAAGGACGTCCGTGATCCAGTACGGACCTTCGAACTTCGGCGATAGCTCGGCCGCGACGCCCTTGGCGGCTGAGGATAACGGGTGGTTTCGCTTCCACACTCGATCGCCTGCCTTGAAGGCTGGCTCGCGCCGGCCGGTATCGTAATATCTGGCTTGGTGTTGTTGAGCTACGCTCGCTCTGGATGCGGCCTGTTCGTGTAGCTGGGGAAGAGCCTCCATTCGCTCCTTCCACCGCGCCAACCTCTCCTCTTGAGCCGGGATGTCGGCCGCTACCTCTTGGCGTCTCCACTAGGTGCCTGGAGGCTCCGGCTGTCTCCTATAGAATAGTAATGCTGCTGGGCTCATTCCCGTAGAGCTCTGCTCCACCGTGCTCATGGCGAAGAGAAGTTCCGGAAGCTTCTCATCCCATGTGTTATGTCGCTCCTTAAGGTAGGAGGCGACCATGGTCTTAAGCGTGCGGTTGGCTCGCTCTACGGGATTGGTTTGTGGGTGGTATAGCAGAGTGTTGGTATGGTGTATACCGAGCTCCCCCAGGAAATCTTCCACGACATGGTGTTTGAACTCTGTGCCGTTATCAGACAGGAAGACTTCGGGGCACCCAAACCGAAGAATGATTTTCCGGTTCAGTTCCCCTACCACGGTCTTCGCATTGGCTTTACGTATGGGAGAAGCCTCTACCCACCTGGTGAAAAGGTCTTGGAATACAAGGATGTATTCGCAGCCTTTGGAGGTACGAGGCAGCGGCCCCATGATGTCTCCCGCTACGACCTGCCATGGATGGTCTATCACTCGGCGTCCCATGGGGCCGGCGGGAGCTCGTTGCTCGCCTTTAAACCGCTGGCATGTTTCACAGTTCCGCACGTATTCTTTCGTGTCGGCGTAATAGCGCGGCCAGTAATATCGCAGCGCTACTCTGGCGAATGTCGTGGCATTCTTTTAGCACCTCGCGACGATGCTCTTCTGGTTCGACCAGTTTTCAAGCTTCCTCATCGTCGCCGAGGGCTGTGTCTACATCCGGGTTTGGACTGTAGCAGTAGAGATTCCCGGCCACGAGTTTGTAGGTGGGGTAGTCGTTGGGTCGCTGTCGGACTTATGCGCTCCATTCGCGATACCACGTATCCTGCGATTCTGTTGCCCATAAAATCGCCACCACGTCTTTTTCATCCTCTTCTGTATCTTCAAATAGACGTGACAAGGCATCCGTTACATGGTTTAAGGCGCCTTTCCGATGTTCCACGGTGAACTTATGTCCCTGCAGCTCCAACACCCACCGAGCCAACGGGGTCGTGGGGTTTTTCATTTGACATTACCACTGCCAGCTGCTGTGGTCTGTCACCCTAAACTCGTATCCTTCTATGTATGGGCGAAACTTCTGTATCGCCCACACGACGGCCAGACACTCTCGCTCCGTCACACTGTAATTTCGCTCAGCCGGGGATAACACCCGACTGGCGAATTTTAACACCCGCTCCTGCCCTTCTAATTCCTGCATTAGAACGGCCCCCAGGCCTACGTCACTCGCATCGGTCTCAATTTTTGGAAAACCTATATTAAAAATTTCGTGATCAATTAAATAAACTAGTTATAAAAAATGGAAAACTTAAATTTAAAAAAAAGTAATCAGTTAAATTTTTAGTTCAGGTGACACAAAGAATCATAAAAGTACCAAAAGAAAAGAAGTCGTTCATCCAGTCGCTCAGAATCGTTGCACGCCGGAACGCATCTATAATAAAAAATGGATCACAATGACAGTGAGTTTGTACTCAGTACTACAAATTAAGTTATATGGTGCAGATCCCTTAACAGGAAATATTTGACAAACCATAGTTTTATCTTCCTCACCATGGAGTGTTGAGGCAAGATAGTCTAACCACAAAACTCAGAGCAGTATTCAATGGTTCACCACTCACTAAAAACGGAAAGCCACTCAATGACATCATTCATATTGGACCTAACCTTTTATCTAACATCATATATGTTCTCATTTGAATTTGAACTCAATCATTTGTTTTCTAAACTGACATTACAAAGATGTATCGTCCGATTAAGGTTCACCATCAAGATTGGAATTTGCAACGCATTTTGTGGGTAGATGAGAAGGGTCAACTCAATAGTTTCGATTTGACAACAGTCAATTATGAAATCCGAGCAGCTCCATACGTGGCAATTAAGACACTTCTTCAGATGGCGAACGATGAAGGAGATAAATATACGATGGCTAAGAGCTCACTACTTTATGGAAGATATGTGGATGGCATCTTCGGTTGAGCTGCTACACACGAAATCCTGATGCAAAGGCCAAGCACTTAACTTCGTTATGTACGGCAGGCGGTTTTTCATTAGCCAAATGGAACTCCAACTCATCAGAATTTCTAAAAGAATGGCTGCACATTTGAGAAGATCTCACTAGACTGGATACAATTTCTGTATCACAGTGGTTAGGAATCGAGGAAAAATCGGTTGTGGAACATCATGGCTTCTCGGATGCTTCACAACAGGCGATGGCCAAAGATCTATACTGTGATGCTGTACTTGTGCATCACAAGGAATGCGCGTTTGCTCGTGGCCGTCTCCCCCGATACCTGGCTATGTATACAATTCCCGGTACACACAACTAACAGGTGTTTTTCTTTTCTTGTCGAGGTACGAGCGGCGCTGATGACGCACGACCACACACACATACACTCAGACATCTGAGACACGGGCACGTACCACCAGCTGATGAGTTGAACACGGCAATGAGGAGTGGTGCCTCGGCTGAAGAGAGCCACCTACACATGTTCGCGCGGCTCGCCAACGACGCATGATTGTGTATATATTGCGCCGAAGGCGAACGCGCCCATGTACACACGGCAGCCATCTTAAGGCGACGACGACGATGACGACGGCGAGAGTAGACGCGGTGGCAGCGGCCACATGCACCCAAGAAACACAGACAAGCACGACACTAATATACGTGGGCACGGAGGTCTATACATGGCCGATGTGCGCATGCCGCGGCCACGAGGCCGGCGGCCGAGCAAGTACTGCCGAATGGCGGCGAGAGCGTACGAGTGCGAGAGAGAGCCGACTACCCTGCACATGCGAGTGCAAGAGAGAGAGAGAGAGATGACTACCTATACGGGCAATAGCAAACGAGAGAGAGTATAGCCCGGCATACTGCGCGGTAAAGTAAGAGAGAGGGAGAGATAGCGCAGTGGTAGAGTAAGACAGGGGAACGACAGCCTATACGGGCAATAGTGAACGAGAGATAGATAAGATAGGATGATATATTTATTAATCGGCTAAGGGCTCTGGGCCCAAGATAGCCTGCGCTTACAAAGTTACACTTTTGGCATAATACATGACAACAGCGCATATTACAAAAGTGGTGGTACGCGTACAAATAAAAAAGTAAAAAAAAAAAATAGAATAAAAACAAAAGAGATAGAGAGAAAAAGAAAATATGAGAAAATAAAATAAAAAATAAAAATACACAGGAGGAAAATATAATACATAAAATTGGTAAATAAATAAAATTTATATACCTGAGTCGCGAATAAACGCTAAGACGTTAAAAAAAAAGAAAAACAACTAACACATTTTATCACGATAAAATTTATACAAAAGTTTCTTAAAACAATGTCGTGTATATAGACATCGCAAATTGTGGGGGAGTTCATTCGAAAGGTATGCAGCTCTAATTTTGAAGGAAAAGTGCAGACATTCCGTTTTGAATTCGGGAATCTCGAGGTCCAGAAGTGAACGCCGTTTGCTTCCCACTCTGTCCTTCTCGAAATTGGAAATCCTCCAATAGATAGAGAGGCTCTCCATTTCTAAAAATAGAGGCAAAAAGTGAGATGGCGAGGTAGTCCAGTCTGGCCGTAAATGAAAGAATTCCATGCTCTTTATAAACAGGGGTTATGTGCTCAAAGATCTTGGTGCCTGTCACAAATCTAACAATGAGTGTTATTCAAGAAATTGAAAACATGACGAGGACATATGAGACAAGATACCATTTTGACGACTACAAGTTCTAACTAATTCGAGGTATAAGATGATAGTTCGACAACAGAGAGGGAGAGAGAGCGAGAGAGAGAGAGAGAGAGAGAGAGAGAGAGAGAGAGAGAGAAAGAGAGAGAATGTTTACAATGATACATCATTCATGGTAATTAAAGTGCAATCAGTCAAAGTATAAAACAGAGTCAATAAGTAAAGCAAAACAAGTAAAAAACAAAATCAATAATTCCCAGTATAACAAGTTACGATAAAAGTAAAATAACATAAAATAATATATAATAAAATACTATAAAATAGAATAAAATAAAATAAAATAAAATAGAATCAAATAAAATAAAATAAGATATGTTAAGGCACAACACAATAGAATTAAAAGTAAAACGAGAACACATTAACAACAAGAATAATTGGTTGGTTGAATGGTGGGTTGGTTACCGAGAGTCGCAAAGTGAGAAATTAAATAAATAAATAAAAGCCAGAATACTACTCGGTAACCCGCGATTTAAGATAAATTTGTGCTTTAGTAACATTTCAAAACGTCTTAACATAAAATCGTCTTAACCTAGGATCACAGCATAGCCAACCAGACTAAGCCAATAAAATAGTATAATAAAACGGAAGAATAATATAGCGAGGGCCCGCACCGACTGCTCCGCTGAACAACTACAGAAGAGAGGCTAGGGATCGAGACCCAATAGATGTTGACAGACCGCCCTCTTGAATGATAGAAAAGAGGGAAGATAGCGAGTGGATGGGGGAAGAGAAAGCTGGGCGTCCTGGACGAGAAATGCGTCTTGTAGTTCATGGCGGGGATTTTCAACTCGGGCTGCACAACTCTACTAATTGCCCTGGGCTTATGATTTGTAAAAAAAGCAGCCAAATAACTGGGCTTACGCAGCCGTAATATCTTGTATAATAAAAGGGCTTCGAAGTAAAGCCTGCGTGAGTCAGAATGAAACTAGCCCAGGCTCCTAATGAAAGAAGTAAGGTGTTGCCAGCGTTGAGATGAAGGCCAGAGTGCTCAGCCGACCCAGCCACCATTTGCGCCGCGTTGGAAAGTTGAGCAATGCCCTCTAGAATCTTATCTTCGGTCGCTTATATATAAATTTGTAGGTCGTTTGCGTAAAACAGATGTCTGATGGCGTCACCGTTAACATATAAGCAAAAGAGCAAGGAACTAAAGACAGAACCCTGCGAGACACCCAGATTTGTTTCAAGCCAGTCAGAGTTACCGTTCTTGTTGGTAATGTCCATCTGGGTGCGTCCTTGCAAGTATGACTTTATTCATTGGAGAGCTGTCATGGAGAACCTGAGCTGACACAGTTTACGCTGAAGTTTTGTGGGAGAGATGGTGTCAAAGGCTTTACTAAAGTCGAAGAGTAGTAGTAGCGTCAGTTTTCTGTTATCAATCCGTATATCGTCAGTGAGTTCGAGAACTGCAGTCTGGGTACTGTGATGTTTTCGAAATCCGGCCTGGAGTGGATCAGGTAGATTGTTTTTATTGAGATACTCCGTGATTTGGTCATGGGCTATCTTTTCGAGCAACTTGGACAGGAAGCAAAGTAGCGCTATAGGACGAAAGTTCAAAGCCGAAGATGGCGCTGCGCGCTTCTTGAGCGCAATTATTTGCGTCTGCTTCCAAGTTCTCGGAAAGACTCCCTGTACAAAAGAGGAGTTGAAGATCCGCACTAGGTACTTACCAATTACGGTTAGAGCCTTCACGTTTATCTCCTTGAGAACCCCGTCAGCTCCCCTTACCTACGAGGAGAAGTGTGAGATAGCAAGGACTACATTATCAGTGAAACAGGTTTAAAAGAAAAACCTTCCTCGGTTGAAGGTAAAATAGAGTCCATTGTATCATCTGTTTTCAAGGGGGGATACGGAAATACCAGCAAAGTGGGTGTTCAATTCTCCAGGCGTGAAACACAGATCCTGCTCCTTTCGCTTCGGTAGAAGACCAAGATTCTGCATTTCCTTCCATATATCCTTGTTAGCATCAAGAGCGTCAGATAGGTGTTTGTACAGGAAGGAGTTGCGCTCGTGAATAATGCGAAATTCGACCTCCTAACTGAGCCGAAAGAGCTCATCGAACACCGCCGACCGCCCAGTGCGTTTATAACCTCTGTGAGCTGTATTGCATTTGACGATCAGTAGTCTCAGCTCAGGACAAATCCAAGGAGCATTTGTATCTCGTGGTTTTACGGCTTTTAAAGAAGCTAATTGTTCTATTGCATAATTTAAATTTAGTTTAAGTGAAAGCAGTGCGCCCCCCAGATCGGATTCGATCAAAGTCATTCTCACCCAATCATAGTGTACAAGCAGTTCATTGAGGGATGCCGGGCACACGTTTTTAAAGTCTCCGTAGGAGAAAGAATCTCCTACCGGTTCTGGCACGAAATAATTTACAGTAGCATCAATTACTGCATGTTTACCAAAACAGGGCAAGCACTCATTCTTATAGTATAGCACCTCGTCGTTTTCGTCTGTCAGGATTAAGCCAATCCATGTGTGAGACGTGGGTTTCTTATGATGGGAAGGGATGTGTGGTACAATATGCAAGGATAACTCCCTGGCTAGGTTACAGATGGTAAGTGCATCCGCATCGATCGCCAGTGACAAGTCGGCGTTCAGATTCCCCATGATGAACTTATGGCTATACTCGGTACTTAGGTTTCGCAGAACATGAAATAGGTCGGTGTCCCTTTGCAAAGCTAGATGTGGGGGTCTATAGATGACACTGACTAGAATGGGAGGGAAGGACCCTTGCTGCACTCTACAGAATAAGTCACTCAGGTCAGAATACTCAGGGATGGGAGGTTTTCCAGGTCCCTGAGTCTTGGATGACGCTCATACCGTAACTCTAAAGTCATCTCGTGCGTACAGAGAAACTCCACTACCATGTATGTTGCGGTCCTGCCTAGTTACCGAGTAGCCTTCTGTCTGAATCAAACTGTCATCGACGTCGGGGTCCAGCCAGGATTTAGCTATTCCGAAGAAATGGTAGGAGAGATCTTTGGAGAGATACAGGCGAAGCTTATTCAGTCGATACCTGAGCGAGTTGATCTGTGAGTTGACAGCCGTGTCCAGTCATGAAGTACGCTCCGAACTGACTGCTGGCTCTGTCCCGTGCGCCCGAACAGTTTCATCACTGCCACTGGGCAGGACACTCATTTTACCACCCCGATCGGGTGCTTTTTAGGGGCAGACTGGCCCGACGTTTGAATGACTTGCATATCAGATAACGTGGCAAAAACATGACTACGCTCACCACCCTTGCTCCTGGCCAGAAATCGGCCACCTGGGTGCCAAACATACTTGATGCCCAGCCCCTGGGCGATGGTACGTAGGCTCTTAAAGGCTTCAATTTTCTCTTACAGGGTCAACATCCTTCGTTGGGAGGTAGCTGTGGGCAAGAGTGCGCTTCGCTGAGAGAGGTCACGGAACGTGGCCGAGAGGATGGGTAGATCGATTCCGAGTTGTTATGGGCAGAGGGGACGGAGCTATCAATCTCGCATTGCGCAGGCATATTGCCTCCTAAAGTGTCGATTTCCGCGTCTTCCCTGGGAGCACATTGGAGACTTACGAGTTCGTCGGTGTCGACGCCTGAGCAACAGTGACCCTTCCGACACTATCACTTAGCTCTGGCTTGCGCGCCTGCTGGTAGCCTACCCGCTTGGCACGTATGTCTGGCGCTTTTGGCCCCCTGTGCTCCGGCTACCCGTGTTGCAGACTCGGCGCCAGCTGCAGGCAACGAGCGAGATACGCTCGCGCTGCTACCACGAGAAGAGATCATAGCGACTGGCGTCGATGAGCTGAGAGGTGTATGTTGGTGGGGGGCAGTGATGGTGGAAGTATTCAACATCTGCCGCACTGACTTAGATACACGCACACCCACGTGCATACTCGTCGGCATTTGTGGCACTATTTTAGTTGTCTCGTTGATGTTTCACCGTACACAGCGCACCTGTTCTCCATGATCTAAAACAAACAGAGCGGGGAGTCGACACTGCTGTTGTTGTTGACAGCTTTCCGTTTGCGGCCGAAGTACCGGCAAGATTTCAAATTGCCGTTGGTATTGCCGTTTGTATGAAATCGGTCATAGATGAGGCATTGAATTGAGATGATAGGCGCAAGGGAAAAATCTTGCGCTTCTTCACCCCGACGGTGACAACTAATAACCGCTCGCAGTTGGAAGCTTGTCGATCTTGGAGGTTAGGGTAAGCGTCTTCAAAAAGAAAAGCAACTGCTGGCTCATATAATACCATGTAAAACACGGGCACTTGGGCTGGGAGCTTGGGAGCCGGTGGGGCTGCTTTCCTGCCAAAGTGCACTCCGAGAAGTGAAAAGGCTTTAAGTAAAGCTCGAGATAAAGCAGGAGCTATGTAAAACAGTGTTGACACTTACCCGACCCGAAAGAGAGAGAAAGAGCGAAAGAGAGTGTGAGAGAGAGAGAGAGAGCCCGCATGCGACGAGAGCCCACGTGCAATATGACCATCCGTGGCAAATACGAACGATCGATTGATGGTGAGTCATGAATATACGTCGCAAAATGACACGAGTGTAATGTGCGGATTCTAAAGTGTGTAAATGTTCTGCGCGAGTACTTTATGTAGATAGTGGTTCAATGCAGAAATTCGCGTGTACATTTCTACGAGTGTGTGTGTGGGTGTCGCGGGATTATAATCTATGACGGATCGCTGCATAGTACAGAGAATCGCTATACACAAAAGTTGTAGAAACCATAAAAAACCCATAAATCTGAAAATTTTCTGTAGGTGTGTAGGTAAGTATATAGGTAATTGGGTAGATATACTTGCCATGGAGCTGAGAGGCTGTACAGGAAGTTATAAAATACACAATACAAAACCCCATAGACACCTCATAAGACCATATATTCATGACTCATGACCATGTACCATTGGCTTTCAAAATCTGAAACACTCATAAAAACCCCATGAATCTGAAAATTTTCTATGTTGGTATGTTTGCCATGATAGAGAGAGGCTATACACACAAGTTACACTCATTCTCTCTCTCTCTCTCTCTCTCTCTCTCTCTCTCTCTCTTCTTTCTCTTGTCGTTCCTTGATGCGCGGTGGGTAACGGCGCAGCATCAATTGCAGCAGCTGGCAAAGATTTTAAATATCGTCCAAATATCTTGCTGTGTGCCTTGGCTGTGTAAGATTGGAGATAGCTGATGATCGAGTCTGGGTAATGCGCTTCGTAGTTTTTTACGTGGAGGTGTCATAACGCATTCAAAGAGGGCTCTAAGTGTTCGGGGTGGTCGATAATCGAGTCTGGGTGGTGTGATCCGTATTTTCTCTACGTTTAGATGTCGTATCGCATCCAAAGTGGAGTCTAGGTGTTCTAATTGCACGTCAACATAAAGTTCGTGCGTAAAGTACATTATTTTTGTTATACACGTATGCGAAAGAATAAGCTTAACGGTCAGAAATCTGTTCGATACACACGAACCTTACGTATACACCGAGTAAAGAAATATCGTTGGATACACGCGCAGGAGATGATTCTCCACTCGTTTGATTATCACACTTGCTTAGAATATCTGGCAAAATTCTGACGAAATTCTAGCAAAAGTCTGGCTAATTACTTTTTGTTCTTTTACTTTCTCATTGAGGAAGTTTCATAAAGGTGAAAAAAGTTTTGGTACAAAATATTCTGAAAAATATTTTTTTTTAATAGAGGAGTAAAAATTTTTATATTTTGAGAAATTTTTTTTCATTTTTGTGTGAATTTGAGTGTGTATCTGTATATATTTGCCTATATAAAGAAGATATCCTTTATTGAAATGTTAACCAACTATTAAATATTATTTGACCAAATAACAAAATTAATAACTTACTCATGATTCATTACTCGAATAAAATATATAAAATTGTCTAATTGATGAGAACCCTCAAACATACCTAGATACCTCTTTGTTTTTTCTGTAAGATTGTATTTATTAATATATCTGTCTTAAAAAGATGGACTAAAATGCGTCTTTTGGCTTACGAAATTTACTTTCATAATAAATTTTCAAAAATATTTATTTATTGAAAATTATTTATAGTAATTAATTTTATGTATATTATTGAACAATATACATTTATTTTGTTGCATCTAGGTGTAAGAACATATACAATGCGTGGTGTAGATATTCGGAGAAGTCGCTGACCAAGTCTAGGCTGTGTTTTCCGTTGGTTTTTGCATCTAGATTAAAGTCTTGCTTGAAGTGTGACTTACATTACGGCTGAAAGTATGCCAGAAAGTCTAGATCAGTCCCTCTTAATGTCACTTTAGAAGTCCCGCTTTATATATCTCCACTAGTGACTAGACCAGCTGTCCCGCAGCCTTGACCGACGCCTGCTCCCCCTGAGGCCATCATCGCCTACGCCAGGTGAACAACTGCAGTTAGCCACGCCGACTACTAGCTAGTATATAGCGAAGAGGCGTGCTTCAACACCCCCTCAATCCATGGCGCCTGTCCCGAAAGCGCACTGCCGAAGCCCTACTGCCGCGCCAACATACTGGAAGAAAAGATGAACTCCGGGCTCGATGTTGATGGAAAGTTGAGAGCTGCACACAAAGGGGCGCCGCTTTATACGCAGTGCTTCTTTGACTTTTTGAACAGGTCTTACAACATAAACGCAGCAGCCCTGGCGGAAAACACTCGCACCCTAGCCGAAAACACGCGCGCGCTAATTAATCTCGCATCTCGCGTGGATGCGGTCGAGCAAAGCCAACAGGCATTGAGCGCCTGGCACAATGCTGATCTGGCTGAGGTGCGAGCTGGAATCGCGCTGATCACAGCCGCCAATCAAGAGACTGGAAATCGAAATCTCATGCTTGAGGACACACGCAAGATAGTGGTGAGAGGCATCCCTGTCGCTGTGCAGCACAAGTCCCTGCAACTCGTCTCCGCTCTTCTCGCTGCTCTCAAGCTCCAGCATTATGCGTCACTCATTGTCGGCTGGCGTGCATGGGACGCCCAGCCCGCGCTCATTGACCCGAATTGGTAGTCGCAGTCGTGCCAGTGCCAGCGGTTCAGCTCCGCGCCCTTGTATTTAAACTGGCCTGCCCGGCCGCCTGGGACGACATACTGCGGAAGATGCCGGGCTTGAAAGATCTAGACTGTGAAATGATTTTCGCGACCGGAAGTCCTGTAAAACTATCGGTCATCCCACTGTGGCCTGATCCCCTGCACAAGCTTCTGAGGCGTGCTACCACGATGCAAAAAGCCCTTAGTCACCAGCGGCCCATCGTTGAAAATTTAACCGTCTTTATACGACCGACTAGAAGTGGCCCGCTCGTCACGATCTTCAGCGACGCGGACCTCAACTCGCTGTTTAAGCCCCGATCCTGACGGATGACCAAGCGGGTTCTCAGAGCTGCTAGCGCCGAAATATGTCGTTGACCACACTATTGTAAACGACCCAATGTCACTACATTCTTAGATATTATTTACCTTTGATTACGTTTGTATTCCGAGTTACGTTACATTATAAAACCCTAATACGTTTTTGATAACACTGCAGCACTACCCTTACACTTATCTCAGGCCAATTGTACACCTTGTTTTTCGCTACATATCAAATTGTAACGCTAGATCTCAGAACATGTTTATAATTTCTGCGTTTTCTTTCTATACATTTATATATTTATTGTCTGTCATATATCTTTATCTTGGACTTACTCTGTAAATTTCATTAAGGACCAGACGGGGTTATACCCTAAGGTGTCAAATAAACAATCAATCAATTATTCTCTCTCTTTTTCTCTCTCTCCTTTCCAAATTCCTCGAGAAGATCGCCCATGACCAAATCACGGAGTTTCTAAATAAAAATAATTTGTTCGCAGCCTCCAGGCCGGATTTCGAAAGCACCACAGCACTCATACGGCACTTCTCAAGCTAACCGATGATATTCGACTAGGCATACACAACAGAAAACTGATGTTGCTATTACTTTTTGATTTTAGCAAAACCTTTGACACTATATCCCCGATAAAACTCCTGCATAAACTGAGTCGATTGGGGTTCTCCCGGTCAGCACTTCTTTGGATAAACTCATATTTACAAGGACCTACCCAGATGGTCATTTCGAACAAAATGGAAAGTCTGAGTGGTTAGCAACGAATCTGAGTGTTCCCCAGGGTTCTGTCCTGGGTCCCTTACTTTTCTGTCTTTATGTTAATGACCTACAGGACGTACTTGACGAGACCACTACTAAACACATTTTTTATGCGGATGACTTGCAAATTTATTTGCATACGGCTAAAGACGAGATTTTGGAAGGTATCACTCTGCTGTCGCATGCGGCGCAAATGGTGGCTGAATGGTCGGAGAACTCTGGGTTGCATCTCAATGCTGTCAAGACAAAGGCAATAGTATTTGGATCAAGGAAAGGTGGGAATTACGTAAATTCACTGGATCTGCCGGGCATTGGCATGCGATCCGGAGAACTCGTACCTTTTAGTAGCAAAGTTGCGAGTCTCGGTGTCTTACTGGGCAGAAAATTAACATGGAAACCGCACTTAGATCAAGTAACAAAGAATGCGAACAAAGTCCTATATAGTTTGCAGTTTATTAGGGCATGTGCCACTGAGACTCTCCGCAGACGGCTAGCTGAAGCTTTGGTATAACCTCATCTCATCTACTGCGCGGTGGTATATTTAGATGCATCGTATAAGCAGCGCGAGAGAGTGCAATGGTTAAGCAATGCATGTGTGAGGTATATTACTGGGGCCAGGAGAGATGAGCACATTACCCCCTACTTGCAACGTCTAGGCTGGCTCCGTTTGGACTCACGTAGATTCTATTTCGCAGCCCTACTTATGTATAAGATTCTCCTGATATGTGAGTCGAGTTATCTGGATCCCTTTTTCACAGAACACAAGCCTAGGCCGATCAGCAGAAGAGTACAGCCAGAGCTTAAACTCCCCGCCTTGAACTACAAGACGGGCGAGAGGGCCTTTCTGGCTCAGGGAGTCCGACTGTGAAACTCATTTCCTCCATCTCTGCGCCACCTCTCATCATATTCATCTTTCGAGAGGGCGGTACGCCAACACCTATTAGATCTCGATCCTTAGCTCCTCCCTCGTGGGAAGCACGGGCTGCCAGTACGAGAGTTGATAATAGTCAGACGAAGACTGTTGGTGCAATTATTTTTTTTTATTTTTTTTATTTTTTTTTTATTTAAAGCTTTTTGAATCTTTATTTTAGATTAGGAAGCTACAAGGTATACATAATATTGGGTACATATAATGTGTTTAGAGATACATTTCGATATTGTGCGAGGTTATACGAGTATGCCGCAGTTTTCAAAAAATGAATATAATATTCTACAATTTGTTTCAGTAGGTGAAGATAAGAGTATTTCGCACGTAAGAGGGAGATGAAGACCATGCTTAAGTAACTTTTCTATTAAGGTTTTTCGTTGTATGTCGGATATAGAGCATTGCCAGAGAATATGATTGAGATCTTAGTAATCATCCCCACATTCACAGTGAGTGTTAATGGAGAGCCCGATTTTATGGAGTGAGGAGGAAAGGCTATAATGACTAGATCTGTATATGTTGATTAGTGAAATGATTTTTCTTGGAAGATTTAAGTGCGAATACCACGGCTTTTTCAACGTATTAAAATAATGAGCCATATAGTATACTCCTTTTGTTTGGCCTTCAATTTCAATGTAAGCACATGTATTTGTATGCGCATCTGCTTTATAGTGTTCTTTGAGATCAGTAAACGGGATCATAATGGATAGATCAGGTAGATGATTCGTTGCTCTTTTTGCTGCTAGATCTGCAGTTTCGTTACCAGTTACTTCCCTGTGTGCTGGAATCCAGCAGAGTTTTACTTTATGGTTATGTGGATTGTTTGTTGATATATGAACTAATTGTTTTCTGATTTCAAGGGCGTAAGGATTGATTTTAATACAAGGATGAGGATTTTGAATTGCATGTAATGCACTCTGTGAATCAGTAAAGACAATGCAATTTTTGTTAGGATGTTCTTGTACTACGTTAACTGCATCTAATATGGCTAAGCATTCGGCTGTATGTATTGAGACTTTTCTATTAATACTTTTACAAATCTGTAAATCAAGGTCTTTGCTGATGCACGTTGTGCCAGTTGACAATCAATTTTTACATTCACTTCCGTCTGTATATATTGTGAGTGCGCTTTCTTTTTCGACGAAATTTTTTACAATTATTTCGGGCGTTTTGGATTTTAATAATACTTTGCCCAGTCAATGTCGATTTTGTTAAAGAGAGTAGAATAATCATATAGATATACATTGTAGCGATTGTTTACAATAATTTCTTTAGTGTTACATTTGATAATTTCAATGCATTGTTGTAGCATTCGATTACTAAATTTTCGTTGTTGCTTTGCAGGTTTTTTATAGTTATTTGAAATGATTTTATCGAAGTTACTTATAGTTGAATGAATTAATAGGTTTTTGTTGGAGTAGATTTTTGATAAGTAGCAAAGGTATAAGTATTTAGCTCTTTCTTCAATAAGTTGAAGTTTAGACTCAGCGAGTAGTATGTTGGTTGGCGTGCTAATACGAAAACCAAGTGCGTTACAAATGATGTTGTATTGGATTTTTTGTAGTTTTGTTTTTAATATGTCAGCGTTCGGGTAATATACAAAGCATCCATAGTCAATGATCGAACGCACATAGCTTTTATATAAGATTAATATAGTGTTGGGATTGGCACCCTACCATGTACCTCTCAAATATTTTATTATATTATTCGCTAGAAGACATTTTTTTGTACCTGATTGACATGGTTTTTGAATGAATGACGGTAGTCATATGTGTTTCCCAAAAAGCGAACGGTCTCACTGGATTTGATGACTGAATCATTAACTTTGAGCTCTTAGCTACCGGGCTTGTTGTTTCTTTGATTGAAATGTATGAAAATTGTTTTAAGAGGGGCTAGATTCAACCCCAATTCCTGTAAATTGGAGTTAATTAAAGCAATTGATTTTTCAAGAAGAGAAGAAGCTTTTTTATTGTTTGCTCGATTGCAGTAAATTGCGATATCATCTGCAAACTTTGAGTCCGAAACGCTTTTGGGTAGGTTGTTACATATAGTGGATACATGAAGAGTGTACAAGAGAGGACTGAGAACTCCACCCTATGGTACACCCTTGTACACTTTTCTTTCTTGGTTTTTTAGCGAGCTAGTGTATATAAGCCTTTTGAATGTTAGGAACTTAATAAAGTGGATTATATTTGGAGTGCACCCAGCATTGGCCAATTTTTTCAATAATAAGTTGATGTTAACGTTATCGAAGGCTCCTTCTACGTCAAGAAAGGCAGCCAAAAGGTCACTTTTTTTACTAAATGATTCTTCTATTTTTATTCAAAGATTTGCCAGGTTGTCCGTAGTTGACTGCCCTTTACGAAAACCAGATTGGCTTGTAGGTAGTAAATTACACAGCCACACAAGAAAAACAAAGTGGTCAAACCCAGAGCACTGACTATCATATCCTTATGTATTTTGATAGGCTGATCTCAAACATGACCTTAATTTTAGTCTATCACCTCAGGATTTTGAGATACCTATAACTCGAAAAATTTCGG
>JAYJLV010054455.1:0-19004 GCA_036873485.1 Torymus texanus
CATGAAAATGGACCGCTTATAGTACTAGTCGCGCCATCTGTTGGATTTTCTAAGGACTTATTGACCCACCCTCGTACTTTCGGCTTCTCACCAAAGCAATTATTCGTGATCCTTCTATTTGCTTGGTGTTGCGTCACATTATAATGTAAAATAATTAATTTTATTCAATGTTCCACTTTCTTATATTATTCTATGGTTATCTTTTCGACATAAATTTATTATAAAACATACTTGTAAAAAGGGTCTATAGCAGGTAGAAAAATTGGTGGAATTGGGAAAACCCGAATAATTTCAATGTCGACTACGAATGGCACGTACGAGTCCCAAAACAAGGTTATTACAAAAGATCGATTATAAAAGATGTTTTACACAACACGCACAGATTTTTCTCCATATGGACATTTATAACCTCTCGGAGCAATGAATTGCCGACAATTTCTTCCAAGGGATTAAGAATCATAAAAACCAGAGAAATCTGCGCAGACCTATAGGTTTATTACAACCAGTGAAAAGGATTCTTGCTACCTCATGAGTTTCCCTCACCATATTATTTTCCTGGAAGAATTCCCGCTCTGTCACCAATGACATTTCTAGATCAAGAACTCACTATAGTGAAGAAACGGGACGATAATGCAAGACTCCGTCGATGAGCTGATGAATTTTACTCAGCATCGACAGTTGCCAGGCAGCGTTGAACAAAGAACACCACGTTTAACGAACACGCGTTTAAGTATAAGTTATGTAATTTGTTGACATTTCTAAGTGTTAATATACATCCATTGAAATATAAGTGTTGCAGTTTCCTTTATTTTTCTATCACATTTCATAAAAATAAATAGTTGTGTGAAATTAAATTATTAGCACGACGTGCAACATATGCACAATTTTCTACTTGGAGCATCTTACAAACAATAAGGAATATAATCCTAACACTACTAATAATACTAAACTAATAATAATGATGCCATGTATAGCATCTTACAAACAAAAAAAAGTATAATGATAGTGCTACTACTAATGCTAACTATAATACGACTCTTATGTTGTTGAGTCCTTCAAAACGCTAACAACAACAACAAAAAAATAATGTATCTCTCGCAGATAACATCTATGTTTTAGTATTCGCTCGCTCTGGTAAGCGATCGTGGCCATTTCGAACCGTAATGGAGGAGATAGCCTATCGACTCAACATGCTGAAGCTACGGCTATCTTTTATTCATATTTAAGGTTACTTTATCCTTACTTTCCCACTGACGCCCTACTCCACAATCCCAGTAGTGACAATAATCACTTTCAATTTACAACAATTGCGACGAGTAGTACGAGAGTTTATGTGTGATTTGGGGGTTTTCATGTTAACCACGAAATGACTCGATTATGGCTATAATACTACAAAAAAGAAAGATTACAATCAGTACGTATCGATAAGTATGTTTCGATAAGGGAGTTTCGATAGAGCAAATTTCGACAATATTCAAGTGAACTTCTTTATTTACAATAACCATAGAGGGTCCTACTCATCGTAACATCTACCTACTAATTTTTTGGGTAGCAACGATAATTACGATTTTTGCGAAGAACTATGAACATCTTCTTGGATCGATTCCGTGACACCGACACTTGTGGTCGGAATGTTTCAACAGAGAAGGTAGTGCACCACGTTTGAGAGATCACGGATGAACTCCTTACTTTACCCCAAACCGCTAGAACCGACGACTATTGTGTTAAAAGCCTTGACAAGGGATTTGTGACTTGATGCCTCATCTATTTAAAGATATCTTTCTACTCCTTCTCCATTCGCCGGCAAAGATACGGAGGGAAAGAAGAGCATAATAGAGTCTTTGGACACTACACGACAAAACTCATTGGTCCATCAGAAAGAAACTAAAGCTTTAGTAGAGGCCATTCTTTGCTACGACTTCCAACAAGGTCTGAGTTTTACGACAAGATCAACAAGTTTCGGTAAATGTTTCGATAAGAGTTTTAATAACTGTTTCGATAAATATTTCGATTAGAGTTTCGATAAATGTTTCGATAAGAGTTTCGATAAAAGTTTCGATCAATGTTTCGGTAAATGTTTCCATAGATGTTTCGATAATGGTTTACATAAATCTGAGGAGAACGGATGGGGTGTTTCGATAGGTCCCGGAGGTTTCGGCACTTCTACCCGATGTACCCTAACGTCTGCCCGAGAACGAGGGTGCAATCCGCCCCGATGAGGGAGTCGGCTGAGGCGGCACTCGACCCACGCTCTCTCTTTGCCCAACTATATTCGCTCACACAATTCCTTATGCTGGCGGCCGATCTCCCACACCGGAAACAGAAAGTACCCCGTCTCGGTCGAGGACATTTAGGGTACCGGTGGCCTAACTTCTAGCAATTCCAACACCTGGCCTCTTTCGCGTTCACGGCAGTCGAGGCCACCGAGAGTGACAAAGAGGGGTCAGGTGATTGAGGTCGGTCTTCCTCACTCACTTCGATCAGACAGGCGGCTGGAACTGGGCCTAGCACCCCCAAGCGCAGGTAATATTCTGCCTCCTGCCGCTGGGTTGATGCTGAAGACGTAAACTGCTCCCCACCAGTTGATATGCCTACGCGCATCCTCCAGCTACCTCTCCATCTCTTCGTGTAACATCTCTTCGCGCCATCTCAGACGGTTCATCACCATGTCTCGAACGACAAGCACTGGGGGTCTCCAGTTACAGCCGCACGGACTCCGTGATGCAAGGGGCCCAGCTACCTTTGGTAGGTCGCTGAGACTCCTACCATCCACAGCCGTCTACACCGCTCTATGGCGGAGGTTATTGAATTGGAGGATATGGAATCTGTGAAGGATAGTGCAGATTTGATAGACCGTACAAAGGGTTTCAAGTCCGAGATATGGACTTTTGAGATGCGGTGACTGTCGACGTCTTCCAGCTCATATACGACCGATGACAGAACAGTTTTAACTACACACGGTCCAATAAACTTTGGGGCCAATTTGGCGGCGAAGTTCTGGGCCGCTGCTGACAATACATGTCTTTTACGTACTACTAAATCACCGGCTTTAAACGACATACTACGACTATTCTTATTATAATGTTTCGCTTGCTTCTCGTTAGCAAGTTGCAGCTGTTTCTATACCAGGTCATATATGGCTAAGAGACGTTTCATTCTGTCCACCCACACTTTCGAATCACCTATTTCCACAAGATCATCCTTCTCTTGTTGCTGGCGAAAGTTCGGTATGGGGCGAATATTTCTACCGAAGTTTAGAAAAGCGGGAGTTAACCGCGTCGAGAAGTGTACCGACGTGTTCAACGCATACGCGAATTCATGAAGGTGGATGTCCCAGTCACGGTGATTTTCCCCTACGAACATCACCATCATTGCTTTTAATGTTCGATTCATTCTCTCAGTGGGGTTAGCTTGTGCCTGATATGGAGCGATGGTAGTCTGGATAACCCCCATCTCTTTTAGCCGCGACGACATTAAATTATTGTAGAACTCCGTCCCATTACCAGTGGCCAAATATTTTGGATATCCCGAACGAAGAGGCCTGACTTCAATACATGTTGTAAATAGGTCCTGAAAGACTAATACATAGCGATACTGCGATCTACTAGGTGGAAATGGACCCATAATATCCGGCGCTACAGTCAGCCACGGATCTCGAATATCTCGCTTCCTCATTAGGCCTGCTAGGACCTGTTGCGATACTTTATGCATTTGGCAATCCATACTGCTTCACATACTTAACTACGTCCTGACTCATCGATGGCCAAAAATAGCTTTCAGCGACACGATATAGAGTTTTCTCAGCGCCAAGATGGTCTGCATGAGGAGGGTTATGACACTCGAACAACACTCATTCTCTGTCTGCCTCCGGAACGACTAACTTCCACCTATCCAAGTCTGAGATAGTTACGGCAAAGAACTGGTTCGGACGATGCCGGTACAGAAGATTACACGGACCCACAAAAAAAAGTTGTCTGTACCAGACCTATGTTTTCTTACGTATTTTTCGACGCTGAATCCGATTCTGCAATAAAAATATACCCTTCCGCAGTGAACTTTGAGGTTATAAAGTAAAAACCTCATTTCTTACGAATTTTTCATGGTTTTTAGAAAATAAAAATAAATGGAGGAGAGATACGATTAATTTGACATCAGAATTGAATTTTACGGGCAAAAATACATCGAAAAGTATGTTTTGGAAATTTTTTAACGATATTTTTACCCTTCAGGCGGCGTTGAAACGGCTAAAGAACCCAAGAAAGGCCAAATTCATCACAAAGGTTAAAACACGATTACAATTGGATTCTACTACTTCGTAAGAGTTCATAGGCATTAGAAATATTACCCTAGGATTTTTCGAGGTCGCCGATCATGAATATGATGTCAAATGAAAAAAAATTATTCCCACGGGGCGCTAGAAGTCAGTAAACGAGGGAACTTATTCGGTATTTTAGAAAATCTATGTTTTAATCATTTCTTTGAGGGTTTTCCACAACATAGATCATAAATTCAAGGTTTCCTTCGACTGTTAATTGTAAATAAAAATGAGTGTAAAAAATATGAGAATCTAAATTGTTTTACGTTTACGCACACGTTTCTCTTCAAATGACCGAGGTTGAGGATTTCTGACACGTTTTTATCTCCAACTAGTAGTTTTTTCTCTTTTTATCATCCAACAGTAAACTGCCATCATATTTCTGCCCCATCGTCTTTCAAATCTACGTTCGAATTCTTTCAAGTCTTGATGAAACCTCTCACCTTGCTCTTCACTAAAGTCCCCGTTATTTTCGGGAAATTGATCAACGTGTGAATCAAGAAAATAAAGTTTTAGGTTCATGAGGTAGCCCAATTTTTCAACATTACGTACCATTCTTTTCACAATATTTATGTAATCCACGTCTGTTGTATTACCCAAAAACTTGGTTGATACCTCTTTAAAACTTGACCATGCTGCTTTCTCGACACGATTCATTGTTTTGTCAAAGTTTTCATTTCTAAATAAAGTACAGATTTCTGGGCCATCCAAAATTCCTTCGCCCAATTTAGCATCTGATTTCCGATGAAATACTTCTCCCAAATACTCAAAGCATTGTCCATCTTTGTCTAAAGCCTTGACAACTTGCTTTATCAATCCAAGCTTTATATGCAGAAGAGGTATTAAAATTTTGGGCGGAACAACGAGTGGTTCTTTTAGAATATTATAATAAAGTTAAACAATATCGTTGCCATCATGGCATCGGGCAGTAAGGAGCCTCCCGATTCCTATCTAAATAAACATTATAAGTGTCACTCGAGTGCGAATGTTGGTGCAGTGGTGTGCATTATGTGTGGAAATTTTTATCACACAAATGAATTCGTGACAAAATACAGTGCTGGAACCCCAGTTAAATTTTTAAGCAGCTCATTCGTCATTTGTCAAGAACATCCCAACTTAGCACTAACTTCAAACGTGCCATTTATAGTTCATTAAGCGAGCCAGCTTGGCAGTTAATCACACAAATAAAACATGAAAACAGAAAACAAATTAAACAAGAAATAATACGTGGAATAATGCTGGATAAGAATAAAGAAACCGATGCAAACGAAACAAAATACGATGATTATAATGAATTAGCATCACTAAAAATACAAAATGATTTATTAAAACAATTGTACAAAGAAACTCAAGAGAAAAATCGACTGTTAAATGAATTATTACCAACTGAGGAGAAGCAAAAGACAAATTCACAAACAGTAAATAAAACATTTGCTGAAATAGTAACAAAACCTTAACCAAAAAACAAAAAAGTACCAAAATTAATAATTAAAAAATTAACAATAATGATAACACCGATATAGATAATGCAGTAATACACTACCTAACAGCGAACAAAACAATTCAAACAAAAAATATCATTAAAAGAAACAAGGACACTATCGTAATAAATTGTATGAATGTAGACAGTGTAAATACAATTGAGAAAAACTTAAGTGAAAAATTAACAAATTGTTTTAAATTAGAAAAGGAACAAACAAGAAAACCTACAGTGAAAATAGTGGGTATGGACAAAGTTTTTAATAACGATAAAGATATTGAAGTAGGCATAAATCAAAGAAATTTTTCTAACATCGAAGAAAAGTGTAAAGTGCTAGATACATTCATCAATGATAAAACCTAAGCAATAAGTGCAATAGTTGAAGTAACATCAAGAATTTACAAGCAAATCAGAGAGAACAAATACTGAATATTCATGGGATATCAAAACTGCAGAGTATTTGATATAATACATACAAGTCCATGTAACAGCTGTTCAAGATTTGGGCACAGTGGGAAAAAATGCACTAACCGAGCAACGTGTTATAAATGTGCAGGAAATCATAAAGCTCTGCATAATGTGAAAGTGAAATTATGAAATGCCAAAATTGTGAATTCTACAACAAAAATTCAATACCAAATTCAACACAACCCATAGTGCGATAGACAGTGACTCATGTGAAGTGCTAAAAAAGAAAATAAAAAAATTTATTGAGACGACAGATTATCCAATGCAACCTATCTATCAAAGATTCTTCTATAAAGTAGAACGTCCACCCACACAAAAGCCAGCAACAAACTCAAGAGTGAAAGTATCGAGTACTGCACCGATTGGATCATTACCAGCACAGAGCCCAGTAACTCATAACACCATAAGTCATGGATCTGGATCCCAAGCAAGACTTATTTGACAATGAACACGAAGTCGACAACATCAATGCTCTTCAACGGTTACTTGATATCACAAAAAAACCTAATATTATGTGTAAATATTAGAAGTCTAAATGACAACTATGACAAATTATTAGTATTTCTTAACAGTCTAGAGGTAAAACCTTGTATCATAATTTACACAGAAACGCAATGTATAGGTATGGACGCGCACGCCGTTGTATACCTGCGCGCCCATACCGGTGTTTGCTTGTGAGGTGATTACTCTGGGAAGGGCGGAACCAATGCTTGGAGCTGACTGCGTACTATGTTCTGACGAAAAGGGGCCTTTTAACGACGACCTTCACGACAACATAGAGCAGTTTGGCTAATCCACCAGAAGAGGTTAGGTCGACCTCCCCATGTAACTCGAGAGTACTTCTCGCTAGGTGAGATCAGTAGCCTTATGTTTTTTCCTCTTGCTCTGGTTTTTATGGTTGTTTCCGCTGTTGTTGCAGGACACAAGTAGACGTGGGAGAGGCTGAATATCAACTAAACAACACGCCTAAGCGTACTGTCAACGAGCAACCCATCTCTCCTATACATTTACACATCTTTTTCAACTGGGGATGTCATCTTGGCTCATCAAGCAGATCAAGGTAAGTTTTGCTTCTCTAGTTGATGCTCTGTACAGCAATTACATTATCTTAACTTATTACAGGTGCAGGAGGCAGCGAAGCTGAGGAAATGGTGACGTCGAGCCCCTTCTAGCCATGGATGGCCTGTCGCTGAGCTCCAATCCCACACTACTAAGTCTTCCCTCGATGCTTGCATGCGTCTGACATATTCTCCATTGAGTAAGTGTGTCCAACATTATTAATTCTGTATTTACTTTTTCAGTTGGAACGCTACTCACCTCCTGACGCTTCAAAATGCGAGGCTTTTTCAGTAGTGCAGAGGGTAAACGCGATTCCATCGCCTCTCGGCGTAAGCTGCATACTGTGTAGTGCCCAGTGCTTTTTGACACCGTTGGATCAATTATATTGTAACGATTGTTAAATAAATAATTGATTCGCGTTTGTGAGATTACAGTAATAATTTGCATACAATATTCCCTTTCACTGCCCACAAGATTCTACATGAATTTTGAGGTTTATACGTTGCAGTGGATCAGGCGCAATTCTATACTGCTGATGGATACCTACGAGTCCCCATCTTTTGTGCGCTTGTAATCTGACCGCGCCAATTTTCGGTCTGATAAGAGTAGATGAAGTAGTGGGATGGGTCCCTGAGACAACCGCTTTGTGGTCAAGATCCAATGTCACGCAGTCGCTACGTATTTTTAACCTTCTTTGTCGTAATTTTTTGAAAGTAACTTATTGTTGTTATTTGCTAACTGTACGTAACACATCAATTAAACTGTTCTTATATGCTTTAGTAGAAACCAATAAATATACTGTAAGGTGCATAAATTGTCTCTCATAGTTAATAGTAAATAATGTACAATCCTCCTTCTCAATACCGCCTCGGTCCTATCTCTCCAATCCTATTATCAACAATGTAATTGGAGAGAGAAAACCGCAGCGGTATTGAGAAGGAGGACTGTAGTAAGATTACACATGTGCGCATATTGATACACAAATACCTAACAATAATATCAAGTTTATGTGTTGACGATTTATTCACTAATCGAATGTAAACACCGTTTCTGACGTCACAATATTAATACGACACTTCTTATTAATGATCCATCAAATTCCATTCACTTTTACATCAGACACACTTTTAATATTAAAAATATAAAACGATGACTACTGACTGTGCCTTATTGAACTTCCGTTACTTAATTTACAATGCCCTAGCAATTATTCTTTCTCTATTTTATGTAATTGAATATATAAATTTGGTAAAGAGCGATCAAGACAGGAAGTTTAAAGCCGATAAATACTGATATAGTTTGTACTAATTTGAAAAAAGGAAGCTTGGCTTTTATTTGAAAATATTGAAGTACGATATATTCGTTGTCACTACTTCTGTCTATCGATCATTTACGGAAAAAAATAAATCAGTAAAATCAACTGGATTAGTAGAGTAATAATTCCATTTTATCGAAAAAGAAAATTTAATTCCTCAAAAAATGAGGATTGTACATTGCAAAATGGAAATTCTAGTTTTCAAGAATGGTGATTCTATATTGCAAAATTGGAATTCTACTTTTTAAGAATGGAAATTCTATATTTCAAAATAGAAGTTCTACTGCTATTTCTGAAGTATACCAATCTTGACACTTTAGAGTCAAACCAACTATTGGTAATATAGAATTCACTGATTATTTTTTTTCGTGTTCGTATCTAATGAGATAAAATCCGGGAGTCATATCCCGAAGTCAATCTAAACTGACTGCCCGGGGATGCTGCAATAAAAGTCCGTATACAAATGTCGATATCAGGGTCGAACTCGACTTTTCCGTATGCCGGAAAGGAGAGAGACTCGCGCTATTTGAACGCGAGGCTCGGCAACTCAGAATGATCATCGTTTCGGCACGAAGATTCCGTGGAGATGACTGTAGCCGGGCGAAGATTAGGTTACGATTATAGAGAATAATCCTGGTTACATTCGGAACAATAACAAGATCTATTCTTTACGTTAAAGTACATTCAATACACGTCGTTTTGTGTGCGGGAACAAAGAGTTCTATAGAATACGAAGAACAGAGATTTCGCTGAATTCCAACGATGCTCGGTTTCTGTTTTCATCCGATTGACGGACCGGGGACTGTCTGCTATGTTAGCATGGGTGCTCCGGTCGACGACCGCTTTCGATCCTCTTGGGTTGGCTTGGCAGCGGGTCATCTTGTCTTCTTCTGGTCCTCTTCGGGCGCATTTTCCACTTCGGATAAGCCCATTGGAGATGGCTCTGAAACTTACACGTCCAGCATAATTTGACGGCTGGACTGGGTGGAGAAGAGAAGTTGGAGGTTTCCAGCTAAGTATCGGTGTGATGCTGTTGATGTAGTCAAAATAATTTTATTTTGACCATGGTTGTTTGCGTAGATACGGAACGTTTGTTCAGGGATCCGGATTTGGATTCACTTTCGTATTTGGTAGGCCAGCGATATGGTCGATTTGGCTAAATACATTGACCGCTGGCGCAGAAAGAGAGTTTGCCTCCAAGCCGTCCTAGCGTACCTTTTGGCTTTGAATTACCGGACTTTTCTTTGTCGGCGTTGTTGAGTTTTAAAGCGCTGACATTTTCATGCGTAGCTGGCCTAGCGGGTAGTGCAGTCGTTGCAATTCTACGCTGAGGTGCCTAAGCTGCTATTCTTCTATGAGAACTTGATAAAAGAATTAACGTGCGGCGCGGTAGCACCTCGTGGAACTTTGGCGGAACGGCTGAGATTGTACTGACTAGTTCAGTTTTTGAATTATTATTTCCTTCTCTTCCACTCTCCTATATCTTAATGGGAGAGACGTGATTTGACTTACCCCGCGAGTGACAGTTTTTGGGGAAAGAAGAAGGAAGTTTGCCACGACGCGCTCTCTCTGTTTTTGGCTATCCCACGAGGCTCATCTCAAAGAACCGCTAAAGCAACTCAAAACAACTCAACCCGCATATTTCACTGGCTCGACTCATCATTGCCTCTACTCATCATCGGCTCAACTCATAATCAACACATTAGTCACTTTAACATCTGCATTTAGCACCGTTGGAGAAACTCACCGATGCATCTCACACGGTAGTGCACGTGCACCGGTAACCTAAAACTCACACGGATACTCCTCAACATGTGCGCTTATGCAACACATGATGTTTGCTATATCGTGGGTCAATTACTCACACATGATGAGATCAGTAATATCTCTCCGTACTCTCTCAATGACTCACAATTAAATCAATAATATTTAATTGTGAACTTCTTCATTAACAGCATCATTGTCATTCATCAGCGTGACTACGCATATCTACGGCATAACTCATTGATCACTCATTGGATCAACCATTTACTGTAACGGAAACACTGAAACTCGGCAAAACTCACTGTACAAAAAGGCTAGTTTCCCCTCCGAAGGGAATAAAATGTATGAGCCACACTCATACACACATACACATTTTATTATAACTTCGACTCAACATACTTTGTTGGCTGTGAGCAATTATTATTACCACTTACATCAAAAACTGTTAATTTTAATTGTGGTTTAATAAAAAAAACCTGTTTGTTAATTGTTAATGTAATATATTGTACAGTGTTTTAACTCTATTTGTGTAGGACTCAAAAGTTTATTTCAACATCCACAGCATATCCTTATCAAATTTATGCTATTCTCAAACACGTACAATACATACTTTTTACAGTTCTTTGTAGCTAGTTGGTCTTTAAATCTCTTCTGTCTGGAGAAGACTGATATAGATGATTATTTGTGTTTACAAATATTTATCATGGGATCAGTCTTATATCAGTGCCAGAAAAAAATATGATTTGATTAGTAAGAATTGGAATAGATTTAAATGCTGCTCATTCGTGGGATAAAAAAAATATTGGCCACAATGTGACTTACTTTTTTAAAAAAACATAAATAATTTTTTACAGGATGTAAATATTTTGAAAACAGATACCGTCAGAACAAACTATTTTTGATAAAACACTCAATTTCTTTCAATTGCTTAACGTTTCATTTTGTTCTTTAACTAATTTCGTGGAGAATTTTCGAAGGGAAATTCTTACTTATTCGAAATAAATAATTAGCTATAACATTCTGAGTTTTAAATAAATTAGAATTTTTTTTGTAAATTCTCTATAAAATTTTTTAAGCAACAAAACGAAATCTTCAAAACTTTTTTTTTTTTTTAACTCTCCATTACCGCCGCAGCCTTTTGGCCTAGCTGGCGGGGGCCTTCCACCTCCTTGGTGTGGAAGTAGTGCCTAATCCTATGACCTCACTATTTCCTCTCATATTTCCTACCTTAACCCTTCCTTTCTTAACCCAACCCTTCTGAAGGACATTTCCGATGAGGGTATATTTCAACCTTGCACCGTGTTGGTTAAGCTAACACTCTCTGCCCTCGGAGGGACATCGAGTCCGTCCTCTAGTGTAAGCCTCTCCGGAGAAGATCGATATTTCAGGACCAGCTCTCCGCCGGTAAGGCCGGCGTTCCCTGCCTAGTGAATCGGATCGGCCTACCTACCGTACCAACCTTCCTACATGTCCCTACCACTGCTTCGCATTCGCCCAGGTTTTTGGGAAAAACCCGCATTAAAGCAGCCGGTGTCGTGGTACTTTTCCCGCTGAAAAACAGCTCGAAAAAAATCCGATTGATTTCACCGGGAATCGAACCCACGACGCCTGGAACGACGTTATTTCCGTGACTAGCATGCAAACCACTGAGCCAATGTCGCTCGAAATCTTCAAAACTTAAATAAGTTAAAAATCAAAGATTTTAATGTTTATTCAATAATTATATGGAGTGGCATGACATCTATTCCTGAAATTTTCGAGTTTTTCGTAACACAATACTTATTTATATTACTTAACATGTCTTTGAATAGGACCTATCTTAAATGTGTTGAATTCTATTTCAAGGATTACTCATATTTTTGTATGGTTGTGTTACAGTACTCTGTGGACCACCGGGATCAGGAAAAACCATGACACTTTTTTCAGCATTGAGGGCTTTACCAGACATGGAAGTAGTCGGTTTAAATTTTTCATCTGCAACGACACCAGAGCTTTTACTAAAAACATTTGATCACTACTGTGAGTATCGGAAAACACCAAATGGAGTCATTCTTTCGCCAGTTCAACTTGGAAAATGGTTAGTCTTATTTTGCGATGAAATTAATTTACCTGAAATGGATAATTATGGTACCCAAAGAGTTATTTCATTTTTGAGACAATTAGTAGAGCATAAAGGTTTTTACCGAACAAATGATCAAGCATGGGTTTCTATTGAACGGATACAATTTGTTGGTGCATGTAATCCACCCACAGATCCTGGTAGAAAACCACTAAGTTACAGATTTTTAAGACATGTTCCTGTGATTTATGTTGACTATCCTGGAGAGATTTCGTTAAAACAAATATACGGTACCTTTATACGTGCGATGCTTAGATTGATTCCATCACTAAAAGGTTATGCAGAACCATTAACTAATGCTATGGTCGAATTCTATTTAACTTCACAAGAACGATTTACTCAAGATATGCAACCCCACTACGTATATTCACCCCGAGAGATGACGAGATGGGTGAGAGGAATATGTGAAGCTATTAGGCCTCTTGATAGTTTATCAATTGAAGGATTAATACGTCTTTGGGCACATGAAGCTCTTCGACTTTTTCAAGATCGACTAGTTGAAGATTCCGAACGAGCTTGGACTAATAAAACTATAGATATTGTTGCATTAAAGCATTTTCCGAGCATCAAAAAAGATGTTGCTTTAGATCGTCCAATACTATATAGCAATTGGCTTTCTAAAGACTATGTTCCAGTAAGTAGACAAGAGTTGCGAGATTATGTAAAAGCAAGGCTCAAAGTTTTTTATGAGGAAGAGTTAGACGTACCATTAGTATTATTCGATGAAGTTCTTGAACACGTACTTAGAATAGATCGAATTTTTCGACAGCCTCAAGGTCATCTACTTTTAATAGGCGTCTCCGGCGCTGGTAAAACAACATTGTCACGATTTGTTGCCTGGATGAATGGGCTCTCTGTTTTCCAAATAAAAGTAAGTCTTTCATATTTTATATTTAAAAAAACTTAGTCTAATCACGAAAAAAAAAAGATAATAAATTTCAAAATTTAAAGTATCTGAACATGTAAGTATATCAATTAAGTAATCATCACTTGAACAAACATTTTTTCAAATTATTTAGAATATATATATATATATATATATATATATATTACTATAACTCTTAGCCGATAGTAGACTAAAATATATTTTTATTTCATAATACTGCAATGTAGACTTTCTAAAATTATTTAATTTGCGTACCATATCCAGATTAGAGTAAAACCCTTCGTTACCTGATGCGTTTATTTATTATTTTGCTTCTCATAGAGAAAGCGTTGTAACAGTGAACAAAATTTCCACAGAAAAAATGTTTCAAAAGATGTTTTAAGGCGGTGTAGGTCGATATTTGTTGATTTTGATAAATTTTTTTCATGATGTATGTATGTGTGTGTGTGTGTGTATGTAAACTCTTTATGACTCTATGTCATAAACGTTCAAAAGGTGTCACTCTATAAGATAAAAGGTGTTACTCTATGACATCAAATGTGTTACTCTATGACATACAAGTTCAAAGGGTGTCACTCTATGACATAAAAGGTGTTACTCTATGATATAAAATTTCAAATGATTCAAAGGGTTCCACTGTATTTGTTATTTGTATATAGTGCGACCTATTATATATGAATTAGCAGAAAGCATTTAGCTGCTCGCCGCTCGCCATTGGCCGCTGAATGTTTGCCATTGTTCGCTGAATGCTCGTCATTTTGACACGTAACAGTATTATAAGTTCCTCCTAAGTGAGTGCATGAAAAAAATTTGTGGTAACGGTAGAAATTTCACCTGCATTTGACAATGAGAAACCCTCAATCGAAAACGAGCAGGAAACTAGAAGTTTAATATTGCCCAGTGAGTGATATTATGAAGAAACGTTAAGGAGTGGGGGTTCATGAACAGTGGAGGGTTCAAGAGAAGTGGGGATAAGGTATGTCATTCGACATTCCGGGTTAGGTTAATCTTTTCGGGAACGATTTATTTTACAAAAATTGCAAATTTGGTTTGTTTTTAAGTATTAATAAATAAATTATATATTTTTAGTGAATAAGACTGAGCGATATTTGTAGTATTTCCGTTACAGAATCTAATGCCTATGTCACTTTTTGATTCTTATATAAGATATCATAACAACTAAAATTTGAATACTGTTCACATATGTGGACAAGTACAGGAAAAGGTTAAAGTAAAATTTCTGCATAGTCAAACGGGTAGAGATGAACGGTCTCCACTCTCTTTCGGCAATGACGCTATAATTTCCCTAAACTTCCCTAAATTCAAGCCATCATTTTCATGTCCAAGACTGATTAAGAAGTAAAAATATGAAAAACAATAATTGGAAGTGTGCTATCACGGATTATCATGTGATTCAAAAGATTTGTGCCTAGAACCAATCACATTGTCCCGTGGCATAAACTACAGGCTGAAACATGTATATTTTCCAGACAGGGGACGGCGCTGGACTGGTGATGAAGCCGAGTTTGAACAGGTATCATAACGTCCATTTTTTGTAATTTTCTTATGAATTTCGAAATACTATCCGAATGACACTTCAAAAAATGAGGTATAAAAGTATATCTATGTTTCGGTAAAAATTTAGCAAGCATCAAAAATTTTTCGAGCTCATACATGTGAGTTAGCGTGGAGAGAGAGAGAGAAAGAGAGAGAGAGAGAGAGAGAGAGAGAGAGAGAGAGGCGCGAGGGAGAGGGAGAGGGAGAGAATATTTTGTTTGTGATTTATTATTATGACTTTCAAAAGATCTGATAAAAAAATCGGTGGTGGGGAAAATTTTTTGGATTTTTGCTTATATCTCTGAAAGGGAAGCTTGAATCGAAAAACAGATGAAATTTTTTGTGGTTGTCATCATATTTTTAACATCCAATTCACTGGTCTGAGAATAATTTTCGCATTCAAACAGAAGAAGTATCATATGATTAAAATGTAAATCAATGAAAAATGGAGTGGTTATTGTAAAGTGTCGAAAGACGGGCAGAACCTCACAGGGTAAGAGGGAGGAGGGGCTCTCACCTTCCTTAAGGGGACAAGCCATGGTTGAATCTGAAAAAAGGTAGTGAATAAATTCATTGATAACAAAGCCCATATATATTTTTAATGGTTCAAATTTTTATGATCATAAAGTTGTATAATTAACTATAATTTAGGACTACATTATGCAGGTGTTTGAGATTTTAGCCTTGCAGTCCATTAGATTGAAAAAATCTTTCTAAATCAGAAGCTGGCATGTCATTGCCACAGGAAATTTTTTTAACAAAGTAAAATAGGGGTCTGATTATTTAGGAGTACCTTTGTAGTTATAGCAGTTATAGAAAATGTGAGCTACTTTTGCTTAAAAACTTTTTTAAAATTGTTTTTTAATTAAAAATCTAATTTTTAAATGTTTTTTTTATTAAAATTTCAATGTTTTTTTCAATTTTATTATTTAGCTTTTTTTCTAAAGTCTTTATTAAAAAAGGAGCTCACATTTTCCATCACCAATACAATTTCAAAGATGCTCCTAAATTTTCAGACCATTACCTTGCTTTGTTAAAAGAAAATCCTGCGGCAGTGACCCTGTAAATACAAAAAAACAAGTTTTTCAGAAATAAAGTTTAATGTTTAAGTTTTTTATAACCCTGTATTGGTTCTAAAACTACTTACCAATTTTTTTCTTCATTCTCTATTGTATCCTTTAGTGAACAATCCAAATGCCGTGCCCATTAGATGAAAGCAGTCCTGCGGCACAGGTCTAAATCATCTCAACCTGTTAAAAAAGAACATTATCAACTAAATAATATCTTCAAATTATTATAATAATATATAAACCATGCTTTATCTTCTTCCATGGTACGCTAAAAACATCTTTATTAATGAATACAGTTATAACCTGGTATTGAATGCTGGCTATTTTGTAATAAATGCGTAATTCTACGAAAGTAATATAAGCAGACTTACTACATAGGACCTATCGCAGTAAGGAGCTGTAACTGTATTAATCAGTTGCATAATTTCTATATTCCCTGATGAGCCTTTTGATAACTGTCTGTATGTCAGGTAACTGTTTAGTGCTGCTCTCAATCTAAAAAAGAAAATTGCACAAAGTATCTGTGCATTCCACGACAACTTTAATTCAATTATTTATATTTATCTAATATTCAGCTGATTGAACCTCTGGATGAAAATGAGAGACAACTCTATTTGAGTAAATGTCTACATGTAAACACAAAACAATACTGTTAATCTTGAAATGCTTAACAGAGAAAAAACATGTGCACACTGAACAGACAACAGCTGAAGCCGTGTTGGTGTCGTTTGGTATTTTTTGACGTCTCGCAGCGCCCGCGATCCGCGCTGGGTTGCAGCGACTCATTATACGATTACGCAGCGAATGGCGCTCGATTTGTTTTTGTTAGATGGATTTAAAATTTCTGTGCATATATATATATATATATATATATATACACACATACATCATATATGTACTGTAACGCTCACGAGTGAGCATTACAAGTCACATACGTATAATTGTTGACAAGCTCGGCATCGGCAACTTAAAGCTGCTCGTCATGGGCGCACAAGTAAACAAACAGCGCGCACACAATCGTCCTATGCGGCATATAGATAGATCGCGAGCTGTGGTCGCGTGCGTCACCCTCAGTCACTTCGTCGCAGACCACAGCTGAAGAAAGTTGTAATTGGCTGTGCGACCCACTCCGTTGTGGACCGCTGCCGATCATAGTCGTTCATGCCATGTGGTTGCATATTAGTCGTCGCAAGAGATTAGGCTGCCGCGCAAATCACCATCCGCGCCAACTGCCACTACTGGCGTCGTCGTCCGTCAACTTCCATCCAGCTACCCAGATCTGCCTGGCTAGTAGACCGTTATAGTACATATAAAATATATAAATATTTAATTATTTAATGCCTTTTTCTGTTTAATTATTAGCCGAAAAGTTTTCTTGAATTTCAGATTAATGTTTTATTAAAAAATATTTTATAAATTAATAAGTTAACATTTTATAATATTAACTATTTGCTTTTTAACCGGAAAACCAGTCGTAAATTAGTTTTTTACATTGCCTACGATCATCAGATGTATTTCGTAAACTACGCAAGAAAGTAGATTCAGTTTTAGCTGTCTCTTTTAAACGAAATCGAATTTCGAGATGTGGTTTTTTGCACTGTATTCTACAGAAAATTTGCTATAAAAAAGGCAAATAAAAAAAATCGATTTTTTTGACCTCCAACCATGGCTTGTCCCCTTATATAAAGCCTTATGTGAAATATTTTTTAAGTCAATAATAAAGAAAAAATGTACTGATTGTATAAGGTCTAATTTTTAGTATTTAAATAAACCTATTAAGGCTATTGAATAAAGAGAGCACGCTAAACATTATTAATCAGCGAGTGGCTTAGCTACAAAATTTGCCCGAACATAACAACATATCTTCGTGGTCGCAGCGATAATGCTCTTGCTCCATAAGTCGAGGGTCCTGGGTTCGATTCCACCCTTCCGGAAATTTTTAACATTATTAAAATAATTAAAATTATTCATTAACAATACTAAATAATTTAATTTTAGAATTTCTACTAAAATGCACGCCGTGCAGCAGCTTAAATGTATCATTATAGCACTAACCAGCCGATGCCGTAGTGGCATGTCGGTAAGGCTGCTGCTCGGTAACCTATGGTCGGTGGTTCGCCCCCAACCTTCGGCAAAATTTTTCCGCTAAAATTATTTTATATAGTTTGAATAACATATTATTCATTAAAATTTCTTAAATAATTTAATTTAAAATTTTTTTGCCTAATGCATACTGTGCAGCAACTTAAATGCATTATTATAGCATAGACTGCCGGATGCCGCAGTGGCATGTCGGTAAGGCTGCTGCTCGGTAATCTAAGGCTCGATGGTTCGGGCCCAAGCTCCTGCAAAATTTTTTTTTTTTTTTGCTTAAATATATTTAAATAATTTGTAGAATATTTATAAGTCACTAAAAGTTGGTAAAATAATTTAATTTAAATTTTGGCAAAAATGCTCGCCGAGCCGCTGTTTAAATTCATAATTTAACAGCGAGATGCCAGATGTCTCGGCAGCATAGCGGTGGAGCTGCTGCTCTGTAATCTAAGGGTCGCGGGTTAGAGCCTACCCTTCGGAGATTTTTTTTTTTTTTTTTTCGTTAAAATAATTATTTACTACTGTTTATAGCAAATGTAATATATGGAAAATTAGATAAGAGTACGCCGATCGCAGTAACCTTTTTGGATTTTGCTAAATAGTTTGACACTGTTAACCATCAAGTTTTACTAGAAAAACTATAGAACTATGGGATCAGAGGAAACGCTCACAAACTTATATCGAGTTACCTGCAAAATGGGCTACAAAAAGTAACGGTAAATAACGTTACGAGCCAACAAGCCAAACATTCAACACAGATGTTCCCCAAGGAACTATCTTAGGACCATTACCATTTCTACTATACAGGTTGTTAAAAAACAACCGCATTGGGTATATATCACGTGATAGAGCGGAAAATTCTAAGATGAAAAGTCTT
>JAYJLV010054485.1:0-18988 GCA_036873485.1 Torymus texanus
AATCCATGCATTACAGTTATATTTTTCACCTATTACTTACAGCTTTTTTTTTTAGCTAAACTTTTTTTACCGGGTAACTTATCAAAGGATTAGCAAAAACACTTTCGTCGGTTGCAGATAAAGATTTAATGTAAAAGAAATATAAATGCTAATGATTATCGAAATTAATACAATGAATCACTCTTTACGTATAGTCGTAGTCCCTGATTTGTTTAGGAAATGTCAACAAGATGGCACATTTCCGAGAACCTACTTATACAGTTAAAGAGATTCCCCTCAATTAGTCAGCCAATTCGAAGCTCACCTGTTTTCCCACTTGTCTCTCAGCCAAATTTTCGGGGAATACCTATATGTATAAAACAAATCAGCGATATATATATCACAATAAATCGGTTATCCATATATAGACATATGACATATATATATATATCGTGTTTACAGCATAGTCTAAAAAAATACTTATGCAAAATTGTAGTTTTGCAATAAGACTTTGAATTCTAGGTATTTGCAAAAATAATCACTGCACAGTCATCCAAGTGTTACATACTGTTTCTCAACAATCAAAACATTAGCATGAGACTCGCATTGAATGACGACTATATATGTTATATATACACCGATCGACACCCCATTCACGCTGCACCTCTATAACCACTTGAAACAAATCCCTCGGCAAACATCCATACCGTTCCCACCCCCTGTAATCCCTCCTTCCTCTCTCTCCCTTGCCACATCCAAAGATTCTCAGCAACATAAGGAAGTACGTGTAAACTGACAGCCGTCATCATGCTTCTTGGCTCTATGAATAATGCGCGTAGTGTCTATCGGCGATTACACACATCTATGTAGATACACGTGCGAGTGACTATCGGTTTGGCGATGAAGTGCGCGCGAATCTCGCGGGAAGAAAGCCGGTTATAACCAGATGATACTCGAGTCGCGTGCGTCGGGCTATACATAATATTATAAGCGCTTTGAATATACATGAAAAAAAAACATAAGCGAGCGCAAGTGAGCCAGTGCTGGATAAAAAAACCGAGCCACTTCCTTCGTCCGTGATAATTAGGTCATCTCCCGTTCTCTTTCACTCTTGTACGGCGTGTATATCGTGCTATACGCACGCACGCGTGAGATAAAAGCGGGTGCGCAATGAATTTTTTTTTCTCGCCTCGCAGATGTGCGGAGCGATGATGCGAGAAAATGTTGCAAGAGAGAGATGAGAAATTTCGGCGCATTGAAATCGTTGTAGCGAGTTTGTGCCTCGAGTGGCTCTGAGTTGAAGTGAGATTTGGAGACAATCAGTGCGTTGTTAGGGAAAATTAATTTGCTTTTCCGAGGGTAAAGAGAGATTGTGTAATAAGGGAGTGTTTGTTGATCGTTGAATGTTTTCATGGTCACAGGGATTTCGCATATATTTTCATTTTATGCCGTTGAATAATTATCAATGAGTATATTCATTTAAATATTAGTGACGAGAAATAGATTTAATTGACTTATAGCTATTTCTACTAAAATAGAAATTTGCATATATATTTGATTTGATATTATTGGGTGACAGAAAATTTTCTTGCAACTAATTATAATTAGGAAAAAAAAGAATATTTTATGAACATCGAATTTTTAAGCTTCAAATAAGAGAACTTTTGTTAAATCTTTTTTAAAAATTACAGATGACATTGGTAAAGAAAAGTGCTTCTATACAGGCTTTGTTTATCACTGTAATTGGTGTTATTTAATCTATTAAAAACTCCAAAAATATACTTATATACGTATCACATTTATAAGTATATACTTGAAAAAATTCTTTATCATTCACATGTTATATTATCATAAATACTCCTAATATGGCATTCGTTAAATAAATAAATATCTGGAAATGTATTTAAGAAATATTTTCGTGTTTATTAATACCTTGTCAATTTAATTATTAATAAAAGAAATTATGTGTAAAGAGTCTTAAAGCTGTATTTCATAAGAAATACAATTAACATTTTAATTTATATCAGTGTGTTAATATTATCTTCTTATTGAAGCTTTGCGTTAAATAACTCTTCCGAACCCAAAATTTTTTCACTAATCTTTTCAATTACTGTGAGGAGAATAATTTCAGTCATGAATTTTCGAGAAATCGCATATCTGTCGCATGATAGACTGTATGTTTGCATATCAAATCGGTATCACAAGCGAACAACGAAAATAAAACTCAGCATTGGCCGAATTTTAGCAATAAGTTAATGTGAGAAATTTTTTTTTAAGAAAGCATTTTCGAAAATTTTTCACTTAATTATCTTTTTTGACAGGGAAAATTTTAAGCGAATCATCTGTCTTAAAATAAAAAGTATTTTTAATTTGCGTTAAAAAGAGAAAAACTATTAAAAATCAAAGTATATAGTAAGAATTTTTATAATTTTGGTGATTCATGCTAATTTAAATCTATTTTTTTTTATTTTTTACTTCTCTGTTTATCTTTGTTATATTATTATCTTACATGTATTTCGGTTTGCTTTTAGGAGTCTCAGTTAAGGACACAGCGAGGTACAAATGTCGAGGGCAAAAAGATGGAAGAACTGCATGTCGGAGAACCTCCTGATGATGCTGACGGTGGCTGGGGTGTTCATGGGCGTAGGTCTGGGCTTCATTCTCAAGTTCAGCAGGGGCGAGGAGGAAGGCGCCTGGACGAAGCGAGAAATCATGTACTTACAGTTTCCCGGTGACCTCTTCCTCAGGATGCTCAAGTCTCTCATTCTACCGCTCATCATCTCTAGTATAGTCAGTGCCATCGGTAGTCTAGATCTCAGCTTGTCCGGTGAGAATTTTATATATCTTATGTATCACTTACACTAAATAAACTGAGAACTGCATTGTCTTTGTATTTATTATATAGTCATCAGCTATATGTTTTTAACATTTTCTAAGAGTGTCGTCTGACCTTTCGTACACGAAAACTATTAAAAACAAAAATGTAACTTTCTTGCCTGCATATGGGGTCACTAAAATAAGTTATGGAAATGTTTGTACAGGTAAAATTGGCATGCGATCGATATACTACTATGCGACGACGACGATTTGTGCCGTGGTACTCGGTATCATTCTTGTGACGACTATACAACCCGGTACGTACGGCAAGGAAGAGGATTATAACGCCGACGAAAGCAAAGCGCCTAAGCGTAATGTTACTACGGCCGACACTCTCCTGGATTTAGTTAGGTGAATAAGCTAACATTGTCGATTACCTGTGTATGTGGTCGATATCAGTGTATTAACGATGAAAATTAATATTATGTTTTCAGAAATATCTTTCCACCGAATCTAGTACAAGCCTGCTTATCCCAAGTGAGTAACATCATAAGAAACCATTTTTTTTATTATATAAATAATAATAGTATGTATTTAAGAATAAACATTGATACGTTTTATTCTCTTTTTCAGTACCGAACTGAATTGAAACCTCCGATAAATGCTACAAACGGTAAGACAATAATACTTATTTTTGAAAAAAAAAAAAATTAATAGATTTAAATGTCAATTTGTTATTTATTTCATTGGTGCTTTTTTACAGAAACGTCCAAGTATGATTGGGACATATCGTCCTCATACGGTGACGGTACAAACACATTGGGTCTTGTCATTTTCGGTATCATTTTGGGTATCACTATTGGAAAAATGGGAGATCAAGGCAGGCCCTTGTTAGACTTCTTCAATTCCCTGTCGGAAGCTATGATGATCATTACGAATTGGGTTATCTGGTAAATATACTTTAAACAATTGTTCCACCTTTTAATTCCCTTACCCTACTTCTAAATTAATAAATTTTACAGAAGAGAAAGTAGAAATAGCAATTTTATATAATAAAGTGTAACTATATCCTACTCTTTAAATGTTTAATACTAAAATGCGATTAAAATATTAAGTGTTAAAAATCAGTGAGTAATAACTACTAATTGAATATCGATATATGGGTAAAGAACACCATGGGATTAAACGCTCTCGATGTTAAAAGAAAACAGCAATTGAAATTGGCACAGGCCGGCAAAAGAAAAAAAGGAATCGATCGCAAACCGGACGAGAAGGCCAAACTGAGAAATAAACACGCATATATTATTCGACAGGCTGTCCCCCGTGGGAGTGACATTCCTCGTGGCCTCACAGATTCTGGACGTGAAGGACTTTCGGAGTATCGTGGAATCGCTGGGCATGTACTTCCTCACGGTGCTGCTCGGTCTCATTTTGCACGGTTTCGGCACGCTCTCCATTATCTTCTTCGTCTGCACGCGCGAGTTGCCGTTTAGAGCCATCGGTAAAATGAGTCAAGTGATGGTCACCGCTTTTGGAACGGCATCCAGGTAATGCATTTCGTTAATCAGTTTTCACTTAAAAAAGCCCTAACTGACTCTTTTTTTAATTTGCGAACAGTTCAGCGACGCTACCCATCACCCTGCAGTGCATGGACAACATGGGCGTTGACTCGAGGATATCGCGTTTCGTCGTGCCGATCGGCGCGACGATCAACATGGACGGCACCGCCCTATACGAGGCTGTGGCTGCGATCTTCATCGCCCAGGTGCGCCACGTGCCCATGAGCCTCAGCAAGATCATTGGCGTCAGCATCACCGCGACGGCAGCGAGCATAGGCGCAGCGGGTATACCGCAGGCGGGCCTCGTCACCATGGTCATGGTGCTTAACACGGTTGGCCTGCCCGACAAGGATGTCACCCTCATCCTCGCAGTCGATTGGCTCTTGTAAGTATTACACGCGGGAATTTCCTTTGTCTTGAGATTTTTCTTGCAGATACATTCCAGCATGGTAATGTGTGCTTCTATGATACTTTCATGACGTCCGAATATAAGACGGGGACGAACCGTTCGCAATTTTTTTTTAACCATCTTAAATATGAATAAGTGACTATTCGTTCGGTGTGTAGGAAAACATTAATTGAATCAGAATCGATTAGAAATATTTGATCAGAAAAAAATACCTTTCACATTAATACAAATAACTTAATAAAATGAAGATATGTTGGAAACTTATAACTAGGATGAATACTTTGGCTTTGTTTTAAGAAAACTTTTTTTTAAATAATGAGAATATAATTCAAATCATACATTAATTTATAATTGGTTTTTATAAATAAAATATATGGAATAACAATTTTCTTCAAATTAGCTGATTTCTGATTAAGTATTGACTTAAGCGAAGTGAATAACTTTATAAATTTTTATTTCTAGGGATCGATTCCGTACAACGGTAAATGTTATGTGTGACGCCTTAGCAGCTATCATTATCGAGAAGATGAGCAAAGGCGAACTCGATTCGGCAGATGTTGCAGATGGATTACAAGAGGCTACAGAGCTCGCTCACTTACGAAAGATAGAAGATTAAAATCTTTTATAACATTGTTATGTTGTTAACTTAAATTTTATACAAACTCGTACCAGTGAAGATATCGAAAATTGTAATGATCTGTGTACTGCGAGCATTTAGTCAGATTTTATTTTTTATCCTTGAGGAATGTGTCACGCCAATTAGGAACTATACGTTTTATTTTTTAAACGAAAATGCTCAAAGAACCTTATCTTGCTGTGGAACCACCAAGTGCCAAGACTGCATTGTTTAAATCCAAAAAATATTTTGTCAAGTCTACTCATGAAGTTGCGCCACGATGTATCGTGGATGTAGTACTTATGGCTTATGCGTTTACATATGCACGTTTATATATTTTTTATATGTATGCGCGTAAAATTATAATATGCAGTGAATAGTTTTAACGTTTCTTTATCGTAAAAATTTATACATGTATACATATGTATGTGCATGAACATGCATGAGTTATATATATATATATATATATATATACACACACACACACAAATTATTTTAATTATATACTAAATATAATGTAAATTAAATTAAGTCATTTACAAATTAAACTTAAAAGAATTTCACACCTTCATTTTCATCAAACATTATTATTTCTGCTTTTTTGGAAGCTTCTAATGTTTTCAAAACTCTAACAAGTAATTCGTTGTCTAGACCATGAAATTCTGTAAAGATAAAAATATATTTTAAAATGTTAAAATATAAACGCATAATAAATTTCTAAAAAGTTTAGATATATATCAACCTTGATCTGCAGTGTCTTCTCCTTGAGTTAATTCATAAAATGTACAAACAGAACCAGCAAATCCATTTGCTTGTGCCCATGAATATATAATATCAGCCCATTCATCTAATGTATGCCATGAAACGATCCAGCGTTGCTTTGATTTATCTAGTGAAGTTGCATTACCTGTTTTTGCTAAATCTTCTATTATTATGGATACCACTTCAACAGGTAACTTCCCTAATTTACAAAATAAAAAATAAACAATTTATATTTGATTATATTGATATTTAAATTTATATTTTAAATTAAAATAAGATGTAATAGTTTACTATCAATTGAAGCATTGTTAAACAATGGACTACTGTGCACCTCTCGAATATCCAGTATTGTTTGTTTAGTTGTACGAAAATAATCTAGGACTAAACTTTTCCATGCTGCTATCTGCTTCGTTCTAGTTTCTGCATGAGGTTGAAGTCTGAAAAGGAAAAGATAGTATACAAGTCAAAATAAGTATCTAAGATAAGTAAAATTCACAATAGTTAATAACTTAAATAAATTATTAGTTAATCAAAATTACTTTTTTAAAAAGAACAAATTATACAATTTTATCTTCTATTTATACTTATATTAAAATAAGGTATTCACACATTTAACTTGCAATTTAAAAATTATGAATTTATATTTAGTATTTTAATCATGTATAGAAGTGTAATTATTCAACATTTTATTTTCCTTTTTTTATAAACAATAATTACCAACAAATAGTTCATTCAATTTATGAAGTTATAAATAAATTTTTTTAAAGTCATATGTATAATAAAGATTTTAATTTTAAAATTTATCATTCTAAAAATATTTCATTATCTATACTATCCACTATGATAGTATTGTTATAGTAAATTCTTAATTCCTTTTAAATATATTAGTAATATTAGAAAATTTCATTCTAAAATTTGACACAATTCATAACCTGAAAATCTTTTGTTAAAAGAATAAAAATGATTCAATAAATCAGGGGAATAATTATTTTATAAATCTGACAATATATTAATATAAAAATAACACTATCTGAAAAATAAAAAATTACTTTTAAACAAAATACTTACGTGAAAAACGGAGGAAAACCATATTGCCACGGCCAGTCAATTTCAGTCATTCTCGATGGTCAAACACACCTCAAACAAAACAACTTGTTGTTTCCTTCAAATACCTACTGTTCCACAATTGGTTGTCAACTTTTCATTTTTTTTACGAAGAAAATAATTGTATACAGAATAATAATAGTAAACAGAGAACTATCGTCTTTGAAGTTGGAACCATTGAGTCATAGAGTGTAAGTGGTAGAGGGTAAGTACACCCCGCTTTTTTTTTTTTTTTTTTTATGTCCTGGCTAACCAATTACAACGTGAGGATGTGCCCAATACCAAATTCCAGCTTAGAATCGTAATTGATTCGAATTTATTGAGATGTCTTCATGATTATTTTTATATTTATCCTTAGAATTTATTAGTATGTGAGTTGTTGAGTGTTGGGTTTACTTTACGTAAATGAACTCTCAGCACAAAAGCGAGGATCTCTGTTGCTACCTCGTGTGAAATCCAGATGGCGTTGCACTGGGGGCTGCAAGAGTCTTCCTATGCTGTGAGGGAAATTTGAAGATCTATATAATGACTGAGGTTTATATTTTCTTTTTCCTTTTGCATTTTCTTTTCTTTAGGTTATAATGTAGGAATTAAGGATAAGGAAAGTAAAACTTAAATGATAGCTTATATTAATACAGTTAGATTGGAATATTATGTTCTATAATAAAATCAGCGATCAAAATGCCTGCATTTGTTATTAAAACATATTTCGGTTATGTCAGAGTGCCTTGTAACATTTTGCTTGTTTAAGTTCCCAATTAAACACGTTCTACCATCAGCAAATCTCTGACAGTCCCAAATAATATGTTCAACAGAATGAATATCTTCCCCGCACTCATAGTTTTCATCAACCTGGAAATTTTTAGAAACTAAATGGGCTCTGACTCGACTATGCCCACTTCGCAGTCTATTCAAGATTACTATAGCCCTTCTGCTGAGTTCCTTCCCCCTAAACCATGGAAAAAACTGAAAATCCCCAGCATGCCCAACGTAACGTCTACCTTTTCTGCCTCTCCCATATCGGAGCACGTATTCATTCATGTTACTGACAACCCCCAACCTTAGATCATACAATAAATCGGAATAGAAAATGCTATGAAAATCTAACTGAGGCTTGTTGCAACCTTCTTTGGCAGCAAGATCTGCTTGATTGTTGCCAAAAATGTCTCTGTGTCCAGGGATCCAATATATTTCGACTGTTGTCCCCTTAACCTGTAGCTCCCATATTATTTTCCTACATCTACTAGATAATTCTGACATTTTGGAGTTCAAACCAACAGCTTTGAGATTCTGTACTACAGTTAAAGAATCTGTGAAGATAACTATGGATTTAGAATTTTCGCTCAGTGCTAAGTATAATGTTTGCCATAATGCAAAAGTCTCGCAGGAAGATATTGAGAACTTTTTAGGGATGAGCCTGAATGTAATAGATTTTTGTTCATTTAGGATAAATATTCCAGCCCCTCTATTAATTTTTCGTATTGGAAATCGAACTGTCACAAAATAATATTAAAGAATCCTTGAATTTTTCCTTTATTAAATTCTCTACATCTATTTGAGGATTCTTTATTTTAAAGTCCCATTCATCATTTACAAACTTATCTATAAAAAGGGTTTTGTAAGGGCATGAAAAGGTCGGTAGGAGCCTACATCTCATTATCTGTTTTAATTCTTTTTGTAGTGCCAGAAATCTATCTAACAGTTGACCATATCTACCCACTCTGGATTGGTTATAAAGTCTTTTACAATAATCTTTTAGAAACATAAGTTTAGGAATAACTGACGTATTTGTAGAAGAAAATCTATTGTAGATAAATCTGTCTGCTGTGTATTGTCTGTGGATTTTAAGAGTAGGGACTCCAGAGATATGATGGAAGTATATTCAGAGGGGTAGTTTTGCAACACCCTAGTGATAATCTGAGGCCTGCATTTTGCAACATCTCTAACTTTTTGAGAAGTCGAGAATTAGCTCCTGCGAAGAGAAAACTCCCCCAGTCCAGTTTGGGCCTGACAATAATGGCTTTGTAGAATTGAATGGCTGTAAGGGGGGTGCACCCCCCATCTATTTTTACATATGGAAGCTAACATATTAATGCCACACCTAACCGTGGAAGCAAGTTTAGGCCGATATTTCACAATAAGCTTATGCACCACTGCATGCTTGCTCGCTCCGCTTGCTCTGCTTTGCGCTTTGCCTACTTTACCTACTAAGCATGCTGCTATTGCTGCTGTGGGTTAATTATTATACCCATGCCGACAGTATCTTCAAGGAAACTAACCAATCACCGCCAGAAGCATGCTTCCATGTACTATATATTGCCGAATAGATTGAAAATTGCATTCACATTAATTATATATAATTGCTGATTTGCCATCCACTCCATATATAATATCGCAAAAAAATGTAAGGAGCCCACACAATTGTAGAAAGGCTTTACTTTTCATAGCAAACGTAAACATACACATGCGTACCCACATTGAGTCTGAGGCGGTCCGTGATGGCGGTCGGTGATAATATATATAGTCCGACGAATGCGCATGTGTGTGTGTGTGTGTGTGTGTGTGTGTGTGTGTATATATATATATATATATATATATAATGTAAGATCTTTGTAATGTGCAAAACATTGGGCAGCCTGCGAAGTTGGGCTGCTGAAGGGAATTCGGACGAAAAACGTTACCTATGTAAGCAGATTCATAGGGAAAGCTTTATTTTTTGAATCATATATTTTTTGTTTATTTCCTAAGCTTTAAAAATTTAAATCCCATGCTGTGAATTGAACTGTGATAAATACTCGGTATAATACAATAAAACTACTGATAATTACATTTTTCATAATGGATCCTGATGAGAAAGATTTTTTGGAGGTAAAAACAGCACTTTTAAAATATAATGTACATAGTTAATATTTAAATTTATTATGCTAATTTTTCAGTTACCTTATGGTCCTCCACCAATATTACCAGACATTAAAACTGAATTAAAAGAATACATTGTGTTCCCAGAAAAATTACCAATACATCAATTAGATAAAGTACAACAATATTGGGAAAGGGAACCACATATATTGTCTCTTTTAAAAGCCGATTTAGCTCCTGCTGGTACTGCACTTAAATATGAACGAGATCCAATTACTGGTCGTATTGGGGAACTGCAGGAGGTTTCTCAACAGAACATAGGAGCAACTGTAAGAAATTCTATGTCAATGTCTCGAGCACCTGGTCCTGCTGCTGAAGGAGTCAAAGGTATGTTTTGATTTATCTTTATTAATTAAAATTTATAATTAATATTCAAAGTTTATTTGTTATTATTAAATATTTTCTCAACACAATAAAACTTGTTTTTTTATACTTCTTTAAACAGTATTTTAATTTTACTATACAGGAAATTCTAGTAACTTTTTGTTCTGGCCTGGTGGATTTGATGAACCACAGAAAAAAATTATAATTACAGAAACTGAAGTAGATTTTGAAAACAATTTAAAAACAATACCTAAAAGTTTTCAAGATGGCATTGAATTCATGTCTGATAAATGTACACCTAAGTGTTTTGGAGGTTCAACTGAATATTTAGAGCCTAAAGTAGAAAATCTACATGAAAATATTAATCTGAAATCAGTCATAGATCAAGAAGGACGATCTTTGGCCTTCTGGTCTAAACCAAAAGAAACTGAAGAAAATAATATATGTGTAAATAATAATAAACAATGTGGGAATATTAGCATGCCAAATATTGATGAACTTATTGAACCTTTCAAACAAAGTAAAATACCTGTACTTAAAATATCAGAAGCTCCAAAATCCAACCAGAAGACAAAATGGGCTGAACAAATAGATATTCTGGTTCCAGTATCTGATTTGGATAAGAAGATTCCAGAACCTGCTATGATATTTCCTTATGAGCTTGATAATTTCCAAAAACAAGCTATTCTTAAATTAGAGGAACAATGTGATGTATTTGTTGCTGCTCACACATCTGCTGGAAAAACAACAATTGCTGAATATGCTATAGCCATGAGTCAGAAAAACATGACAAGGTATGATATTAAATTAAATACAAAGTATGTTATACATTTAAAAATTTACTATGATAATTTACATCTATGTTTTAGAACTATTTACACATCTCCTATAAAAGCACTATCCAATCAAAAATTCAGAGAATTTAAAGAGAAATTTGATAATGTTGGTCTTATTACTGGAGATTTACAAATTAATCCAACAGCAACATGTCTTATAATGACTACAGAAATTTTAAAATCTATGTTATACTGTGCAGCTGAAGTCCTAAGAGATGTAGAGTATGTTGTTTTTGATGAAGTACATTATATCAATAATGAGGATGTAAGTAATTGTATTGAAAGTAAAATTTTATACACCAATGCCATTCTTAGAATAAAAATAAATAAATGAATATTTATACGAAAATAATGTTTTAGCGTGGGCATGTTTGGGAAGAAGTTATTATATTGTTACCACCCACAGCAAATATTGTTATGTTATCTGCAACAGTTCCAAATCCAATTGAATTTGCTCACTGGGTTGGGCAAATAAAAAAAAGAAAAATATACGTTATAAGTACATTAAAGAGACCTGTGCCCCTGCAGCACTATCTTTATACTGGCTATGATAAAAAATCAAAAGATCAATTATTTCTTTTGGTTGACAAAGATGGTGTATTTCGAAGAAATAGGTAATATTTATTTTTTCATAAAATAATTATTTAATCTGCCTAAAATTAAATTGAAAATAAATTAATACAATTTGCATAGTATTAAAGAGGCAGCAACAGCTAAGAAAGAAGCATTAGCAAAACAGATAAAAATTCAGCATACAAAATATCAACATGCTAAGCAGAAGCCTTCATTAGTAGTAAAACCTACTACTGTACTGAAAAATGCAAGTGCTGAAGAAGCTGTAAGCGAAGTGATGGCATCAAAAGAGGAAGAATATGCTATAGAAGATAAAATAAAAGCTAGTATGATAACAGTGAAAGATAAAAGAATGTGGCTAGCTCTATTGGAACACCTCCAAACTACTGTAAAGAAAACAATTTCGTTCTTTTTATAAAAATAATTTTATTTAATAATATCTTCTTATTGTAGGATAAACTACCAGTTGTAGTGTTTTGTCTTTCAAGAAACAGGTGTGATAAAACTGTGGATGCGTTTACAGAAAGTTTTCTTACATATGAACAACAAATGTTTGTAAAACATTTTTTTAAAAAATCAATTAAACACTTGAAAGGTACAGATTCTCAATTACCTCAAGTTCTAAAAATGCAGAAGTTATTAGGATTGGGCATTGGAATTCATCACAGTGGCATTTTACCCATTTTAAAAGAAATAGTTGAAATGCTTTTTCAGAAAGGAATTGTAAAGGTAAAGCAATTTAATAAACAAATTTTAGGGGCTAAATAATGTAATAGTTATATTAAGTTCAATTCTGTTTGTAGGTGTTATTTGCAACAGAAACATTTGCTATGGGGGTAAATATGCCAGCAAAAACAGTTGTATTTGATTCAGTAGAAAAGTATGATGGTTGTTCTTTTCGTAATTTGCGTCCCACTGAGTATATTCAAATGGCTGGTCGTGCTGGTCGTCGTGGTCATGATGAAACTGGAGATGTGATAATTCTTTGCAAACATAAAGTACCTCGTGAGGAGGATTTAATAGAAATGACTCTTGGTGCTCCACAAAAAATAGAATCAAAATTCAAAGTAACTTACCCTATGGTACTACATTTAAAACGTCTTACTGAGGCTATTTCTGTTGGTGATATGATGCGCCGGTCTTTCAAAGAAATGAATACTCTTTCTAATCAAGAAAAACATAAGAAAGAGTTAGAAAAAATAATAGAACAAATTAATAAAATACCACCATTAGCTGAACATCAACAAGACATAGAGATATTTTATGATTTAGGAAAAAACTATTTGGAATTATGGAAAGATTTAAGACCGTACATGTTAGAAGCAAAGAAGGCTGTGAAAGCGTTAGTAGAAGGCAGAATATTACTTGTCTCTCATAAACATCATTTTAATAAATTAGGTATTTTTCTTGGAGCTCAAAAGAAAACTAAAGTAATATTGTACAAAATTTTTGTACTGACAAGTGTGATAGAAGAAGAAAAAGCAAAAACTAATAAAAGATCAGATGTATGGTATGATATTATAAGTTTAACTAAAAGGAAATTTTATGTACCTAAAGAGAATGCAACTCATGAAGTCATAATTGTACCTGCATCATCTATTATAGAAGTAACAAATGCTGTTGCAAATGTCAATTGTAAACTTATATTATCTGATTGGGAAAAAAGACAAATACCTAGATTCATGTAGGTTTATAAAATATTTCATCAGTATTATCATATTTGTAATATTTAAAAATTTTCTTTCAATTTTGTAAATATAAATTTAATTTAAAATTATTTATCTTTGCAGGGATGCACCTCTTGGTCAATCTTGTCAAACAGCTACGCAGGAATTAATTAATATATCTAATGAAGTTCAAAAGAATTCGGCTATAATACAACCTTATTTAGAATTAAAATTAACTGATTTTGAACTACAAAGAAAAGATATTGTCTTACATGAATTAGGAAGATTGATTGATTCAGTCAAAAATAAAATATATGATAGCCCCAACTTTGAGGAAGATTTTGATAAAGTATTTGAATATAAAGAATTAGAGCAGAAAAAACAGGAGTTCTCAAAAAAACTTAGTGATGAATCCTTAGCAAACTATTCAGAGTATGAAAGCAGAATAAGTGTACTTCGAGAATTAAAATATATTGATAATGAAGATCGAGGTAAGACCATATACTTTTCATTGAAAACTTTTTATTTTAATCTATATTTCAACTAAATAATATTGTGCAAAATACTCCAAAATGACATTATCAGAACACATTTTTAACGTTTATAACACATAAATATATACATGTTCATTTTTATACTTGTATTAAAATAGATTAAAATATTTTACAGTAACATTAAAAGGACGGGTTGCTCTTGAAATGGGAACTTACGAAATATTTCTAACTGAATTAGTGCTTGATAACGTTCTAACTAATTGGCAGCCAGAGGAAATTGCTGCAATGCTATCATCTTTAGTCTTTCAGTATAAAAGTAATGAAGAAGAGAAAGAAGAAGAAATTCCAAGACTAAATGAGGTTTGTATTAAAAATAAATTGTTATTACAGTTGATTTTTTATATTTACTTTCTATTTATATGAGTGTTACAATTTTTCCAGTTAAAAAAAGAAATGACTCGAGTTTATAAAAGGTTGGTTGGAATAGAAAGAAGGCATGACTTAGAACCAATAGCACAGCCAAGTTTTCAACTAATAAGGGTAGTCTATGAATGGGCTCGTGCTAAGTCATTTGCAAAAATAATGGAACTTACTGATATTCAAGAAGGAATTATTGTAAGATGCATTCAACAATTGAATGAAACTTTACAATATGTCAGGAATGCTGCAATTATTATTGGGCATCCTGCTCTTAAAGAAAAAATGGAGGAAGCATCTACTAAAATAAAACGGGACATTGTTTTTACTGCGTCATTGTACACACAAGACTAATTGTTCTTTTATTTTTTATAAAATAAAAAAGGAAAAATAAACTTGTTTACAGTAATGTGTATATAAACTTATATTTAATCAAATTACTTATGTAACATATGAATTTATAAAACAGTTCTTTTTACTAAATTTAATACAAATTTTCATTTAAAGAGCTCGTTGATCTGGATTATTGATATTTCCTTGGCCTTTATTTAATTCAGATATACATATCCACTGCCCTTCTGGATTTTCACGCCACAGAGAAACTTTATTATCCCCGCCACTGACCGCTAGAATTCCACCAGTAAGAGACCAGCTAACATTCCATACCACATCATCAAAAACCTTTAAAATATTTGGTGTCCAACTAATATAGTCAGTTGATGTCCATATTATTACTCGACGATCTTGGGAGCAGGATGCAAGTGCTGTTCTTGAAGAACCAATTGATGGAGCCCATGCTACATCACGTACCTACAATAGTTAAAACAATTGAAATATTATGTTATATATTACGACACCCAGCACAATTCAGAGTACTAGATCATTAGTTTATAGACTCTAAGGTGCTATAATTTATAATTTATTTATATTCTTTTACTAAGATATATAATTTCCCCACCTGTCATATTATGTATTTAAGGGCTCTGGCCCATTTAATATTTAAAATAAAATAAAATTAAAAATATTTTCGATACAAACATGAAACAGCTTTTTTCACATCTGTAAGTTTAATTATAAAATCGCGTATTTCGAACCTGCTTCAAAAAAACGAAGGTAATATTAATTAAATCACATATTGAGTTATACACAACAACTGTGTCGTACATGACTCAAAATGCATGATCAGTTATCCAAGTTCCATGCATACAAAAAAAATCGATCATGCCCTTGTTAAGAAAAGTCAATGTGAAACATGAGAAGAAAATCTATTTCATATTCTGGTGAGGTATTTTTTGCCTCTATCTCTATCTTACATTTTGAAAATTATTCAAATAAGATTTCCTAATGCTGTTTCTTCTAGTATTAAATGAACAATATTATCAAAATGTTTTATTATGATTTTATTAAAAAACCTACCCAGTCACTATGAGCTTCTAATTTAGTTTCTTCAATCCACCTGTCTCCTTCTTCTTTCCAAATTTTAACTATGTTATCACAGCCAGATGTAGCTAGCCGTTTAACAGGTGATCTTTGTTGTGAGAAAGAATCAAAAACTGGTTCTGTAGCAGGACACCACGAGACTGAGTTACATCCAATAGTGTGCGCATTGGGAATTTTTTGTGTTTCCCAACTGTCCCCATTGTTAACCAAAATGGAAATTGAACCATCAGAACTACCACATGCAAGAATCAGTCCAAAGTCATGAGGTGCCCATGCTATAGAATTGACTGAAGAATCATGAACTGTGTGTTCATATATTTTTACCCATTCATTAAGCTCTTTCCATATAATAACCTTTCTGTAAAATCAAATTTTCTTTTATTATAAGTTTTAAAAATTAAATAATTTATAATATTACAAAAGACAATCACTTATAATGTTTAATAGAAACCACAGTTATACCAGAATATAAAATGAATCTACTACTTGTGCAACAGATTTATGTACATAAAGTATATATATAAAGAAATAAAATTTGTCTTATCAGATATTTCAGATATATATACAGAATAAACATCACACTGAAGTCTTTTAACTTATACTCTGAATTAATGCACTGTATTTCTATTGCACAAATAGCATTAGTCTATATAAAAGGTTGATGGTTACTATATCTGCATAATATTTTTCTGACTTCTAACTCCTTCATGTAATAAATTCAAACTGCCGAGAAAGTTTGAAAAACTATAAAAGTAAAAATTTAGAACAAAAGTTATAATGTTTTTATAAGACTTTGCATAAATTAGCTGAATTAACTTCAGAATAATATTAGAGAAAACACTAACTTTATTATTATTAAATAAAATTGTTTAAAATTCACGTTTAAAAGATTAAAACTAATCTATTATAGTAATAAAACAGGAGTTATTACTGCTATAAACAATATTAATTAAAATATGTCAAAGAGAGACAACTATTTACGTAAACACGATCCAATACTTTTTACACATGATTTTGAAGTCATACCTGTCATAGCTACATGATGCGAGAAGATTGCCAAATTTTGGGTGGGCCCAGGCCACTTGCCAGACTGGACCGACGTGTCCCTTCAGTTCTGCAGCCAAACTTTGTGAGCCATTCTTCAAATCGAAAATCTTTACGGAATTATCACTTGAACACGTAGCTAACCTCAGCCCATAATAATCCATCTCCGCGTCATGGATCATATCCTCATGACCAGTGTCCACCGTATTTAATACGGAAACCATTTTTACAATTTAAAAATATGTATACGCAAGAAATGACAACAACTTTATTATAACAAACTAAAACGTCAAGTGTCGCATGTAACTGTTTTGTTGCGCACCTTGAAGGTTAAGTTCCTCAATATGTTATGATGGCAGCTGACCGACTATATATCATACGTGTACTTTTGGGCTTGTTTACATTGTCAGAAATAAAAATTGATTGGCTCTATGTTGGATTTTGCTAAATAAAAGTAATAACTATAGTTTTTTTCTATTAAGTATATATATGCATTTTTCAAATTCAATAAAATGCGCTTATTTTTAAGCTTATAGTTACAAATAAAAGTTCATAAAATACTTTTTAATTCGAGTACTGTAGATCCCTACCAGACCGGCATCACCACTTCATTTTATATTTGGTCAATTCTAAAATTTTTTCCGAGAAAAGGGGCGATCTGTTACCAATGATGGAAGCATTTCCTTGTTAAATTTGACAGTTTTATGCACTACATTTTCGGAAATTCTATTTGAAAAATAACAGATAATATTACAGTTTTGTTAAAGATTGCACGAAAGGCTTAAAAAAGGCGTAAAAATATTGAGGAAAGATTATGTCAATTTTTCTTGCAATAATATGGAAAAATATTTTTAGAACCTTACTTTAACCTTTTGTGATTTATATTACTATGAAAATATTTGTCGAAAAATGCAACATGTGAACAATTAATATTTCAGGAAATCTTGAGAAAATCCTTTTGAAGGATTGCACGTATAATATAATTACAGTTTTATTAACAGTTAATACAAAAGGTCTGATAAAACCAGATAAAAAAAGATGCAAAAATCTTATCAGGATAACCAATGCGGTTTTTGCACCCGAATCTTTAAATCCTTTTCAACCGGGGCCATAAAAACTATTTCATAAATATTGTGGAAATAAAATTAAACTTTTCTCGAAATCATATGGGAAATATTTTTACAATACATTATTCAAAACTTTTGTGAATATTATTACTGTAAGTTTGTGAAAATATTTGTCGAGAAATTGAACGTGTGATAATTTAATATTTGAGGAAATCTTTCGAAAACCTTTTCAAAAACTTACAGTAATATTTTATGATACGTTTGAAGTTGTACGTCAAATCTTTCATCAAATGTTACTAAAAAATTTCTATAATGTTTCATGTAATTTTACATAAAACATTTTTGCTTACTTTCAGTTATATCGTGGGAAGTTTGTGAAGTGTTCTGAAAATATTTCGTGAAATGTTTCGCTGAAACATTTCGTGCTATGTGTGGGAATGGTCACTTTATATTGCCTAAAAAGCAGGGCAAATGTGACGTCTGATTGCTCCTTTTAAATTATTAGCAGAAATAAAATATCTTTGTCTCATCCCGAATGGAAAAAAATAAATGTAGCAAATCATAAGAATACCGTATAAAACACTATACAAATGTGTTGCGGTTTTCGAAGTTGTACCATTTCCTACAGTTTTGTATAGTTTAGTCCTATGGTTTCCTACGGTTTTACACTACTTTGTACAGTTTTGTACGATTTCCTAAATTTATTATTTCCACACAAAAAATTTATAATGTATATTCGAAAAATTTATGAATTATATGAGTAAAATAATGTATGAAAACATAAGTATAAACGTAACAATCCGTACGTAGATGTACGAAAACGTAGACAATCGGTAAGATTTTATAAAAACTAACGGAAATGTAAGTTTTTATATACAGAGTGACCCAAAAGTATGGAAACCCATGAATAAATTTGGAAGAATTGATTTTTTTGAAAAATGATAAATACAAAAGTTTTAGG
>JAYJLV010054496.1:0-18988 GCA_036873485.1 Torymus texanus
TAAAAATGTGAAAGAAATATGAAAAAACTAAAAGCAAAAAGGTGGGATGTATACGTCCCACTGCCCCTGAAAGGGTTAAAATAAATTGGACTATCTTCTACCAGTGTTTTTCTATGAAAATACGTAAAAAAAAGAAAATCGATTTCTCGTAATTTTAAAGGTGGTGGACCCCCTTAAAAAACTGGTTGATTAATATTTAAGGGAATATTTTCGTTGCTTAAAGTAATTGTTTATTATGCTATACTGTTTCTCACCTTGCAATGTGAGAACAATTCATTGAAAAATATTTTTAATTTGCGATATATGTTGGCCGCTAAATAAACCTCAAGATCCGAGGAAATTAAAATCAAAATTAAAATTTCAAATTTAAAACCGAAGTGAGTAAGATGACGCTGTTTAAGGTTTGTATTGACATTTCTCGAATAAAAATTTACCATAATCGCATTAAATATGGGTGTCGCACGTAAATCGTAATTAAAAATATTGCCGTGTTTCTTTTACGTAAAAACGAATTTGATATTCCTCTTAAATTTAATCACCAGTCTACATCGAAAGATGTTTAAATAATTTTGTCAAGAATACTAACGGGAATACAATAACGATTTTTAATAATATAAAATATGGCATATAAGACATACGTTCTTATTTTTTTCAATTAAATTTCAGAAAATCACAACCACAGCTTGCGAAATCCAAACGCCAAACCATTACTCAAGCCCGAAGGAGGAAAAATAAACATAAACGACTTTATCATACATCGCTGGTATAGTCGCAGTAGCTCAGGCGGTTAAGGCGCACCGTTACTTTTGTTCCAATCTTTTGGAACCGCGTTCGATCCCCGCGGTCGTAATTTTTTTTTTCCATGACACGTGTGAAATTTCTTCATCTATATTATAGTTAACGTATTTTTTATTTTAAATTTGCACCCTATAACAGAATTGATATTCTAATAATTATAATAATTATTTGCTAGTCAATATCATTTCTTATATTTTTATATTATTTCTCATATTCTTATGTAAAATGCGTAATTATTATCTACAATATTCTAAATTTATTATTATAAAATTATATTGATATGTTTTTATTCTAAATTTATAAAGAATCGAGACGGTTTCTGACTTTCGGGATTTACGAAGGTGTGTAAATATATCAGCTAAGTTTTTATTTAATGATGCTTGTCGTTTTGGAATAAACACACTTTTTTACAGAATTTTTAAATCATTGCTAAAAATGCAGTTTTTTCAAAATTGGATTAGTTACATAAAAAGCGACAATCCAGTTTTATCAAATACTGGGATTTTTGTCATTCATTACATACTCGTTATCATTAATTGTGATTTTTTAAATATTTGTACATCACGATATAAGTGCGGGAAACTAGATTTTTGTCTCGTGTGACGTTTATCCCTATTAAAAATTGTCACATGAGATATGAGAAAATGATCTTAAAAAACTAAAAATATTTACTATGACTTCTTTGGTATATATTAGATTTAATTGAAAAATACTAAATGAAAAATAGAGAGAAACCAAATAATATTTATTGAAATTATGTACAAAGAGTTAAAAGTTGCAGGTATACAGTGAGAGAACACGAGGCGTGTGCTCTCTTCGAGGCAGGTGCGGTGTACACATGCACGAGTGTATCGGCTGCTGGCAGCAACGAGAGTGAATGAGATCATGGCTCTCGATGAAGAGGGAAGCCGCTGCTACGACGAGCGGCGCTGCTGGAGCGTCTGCTTCCGTCGGTGCGCGGGAGGCGGTGCGCGCCCCGCGGGGTTCGCCACAGGTACTCCCTCTCCAGTGATCTTCGCGGGAAGCGAGGGGAACGAAACCCTTTTCCTGATTATGTTTGGCACTGCTGGGTGGCTGCTGGGTTGGGTGGCGGTCGCTGGTGCCGTTGGTTGCGGAGAGAGCTGTTGCGACGATGGCGGTTGCGGTGAGGGCGGTCGTGTTTCAGGCGGAGAGTCTGCAAGAGACCGCGACGATGGTGATGTGAGCGGTGATGCAGGCAGCGGAGGCATTGCAGGTGCCTGCAAAGCGTGCGGCTGCGCTGCAGGTGGTAGCGTTGGCGGGTCGAGGTCTGCAGTGTCCAGGAAGGCTGGCTTCAAGGCGTCGGTGGAGACGGTCTTCTGCGTGCCGTTGATCCTGACGATGAAGACTTTGTCGTTGACTCTCCTCACGACCTCGTGAGGCCCCGTGTACGGCGGTTGCAGAGATTTGCGCACAATGTCGTTGCGCAAGAAGACTTGGCGGCAGGTGTCCAGCTGATCGTGCTGGAAGGCCTTGTACTTGGCATAAATTGAGGCTGGAACTGCTCGAATGTCTTTGAAGAGCGCACGTAGACGGGCGACGAAGGCCGTGGGGTCTGCTTCTATGCTCCTGGAAACAAAGAATTTGCCAGGGAGCCTGAGGGTAGTGCCGAAGAGCATCTCGGCAGGCGACGCTTGCAGGACGTCCTTCCAGGCGCAGCGGAGGCCTAGCAAGGTGATGGGTAGCCGTTCTGGTCACAGGGTGTGTGGCTCGCACATGAGTACTGCCTTGAGCATGCGGTGCAGCCTTTCCACGATGCCGTTCGCCTGCGAATGGTACGGCGTAGTGTGGATGTGCGTGGCTCCTGCCAGGCATCCGAGCTCCTTCAAGAACGCTGCCTCGAACTGCGTCCCTTGATCCGAAGTGATGGTGAGTGGACAACCGAACTGGGAGATCCAGTGCGTCACGAGCGCTGCGGCTACTGTCTCGGCCCGGATTTCCATGAGGGGAACCGCAATGGGCCACCTGGTGAAGCGGTCGATCATCGTGAGACAGTAGCGGTAGCCTTCAGCCGCCGGAAGGATGATGATGTCGACGTGCAGGTGCTCAAAGCGATTGTCCAGGACGTCAAAGGAGTTGAGGGCAGCGCGGTTGTGCCTGCTCACTTTTGTACGCTGGCAGGGCTCGCAGCTGCGGTTCTGATTCTTTTGAGGAAGCTGCGACAACAAGCCATCTAGCGGTTAACGATAGTACGCAGTAATACTGAACTGCAGTACTGCATGTTGACCTCTAGATGGCTTGCAGCCAAAGTTCCTTCAATGGAATTAGCACCGCCTAAAGTACATAAGGAAGCGAGAGTTTATACATTCGTGTGACTTTTTAAAGTCGCATCTACGAGGTGTACCTTTTTTTCGTTTTTGATAACTTCTCATCAAATTGGGAAGTTCTGCGTTTTTTATTTAGTATTTTTCAATTAAATCTAATATATACCAAAGAAGTCATAACAAATATGTTTATTTTTTTAAGATCATTTTCTCATCTCTCACGTGATTTTCACGTGAGAAATTGGTCGAAATTCTCACGTGAGAATTTTTAATAGGGACACTTGAGCGAAACGTAAATGGAAAGGCTCACGACGAGACGAGAATCTCTTTCCCGAACCTGTATCATACAGTATTTGTTGATACCACGTATGGAAAGTTCGATATTGAACACATGTTTTTTGCTGAGCGCTTGGAAAAACTAACTTACCGCATGGAGTGTAAAAATATTTTGCAGTAATTTATAAAAAAATTATATGTGTAAGTAAAATACTTATTCTATTGCTTAAATTTGGAATAAATTATAAATTTTTAGTTGCAAGTCAAATCAACTGGTTTATACTTAACTATATATATTTTTTCAATTAAAAAATTAATAAATAATTTAATATGAACTAAATAATTAAATATTACAATATTTTACGTAGATAAAAGAATTAAAAAATAAATAGTTCACTGGTTGTTTAGCCATATATACTTATTGTACTGTATGTATCAATTACAATAAGTGCATTTATTTTGCGGGTCCCCCCATCTGAAAATAAAACAATCTGCAAGCGGTAATATCTAATTAGCTAAAAGTTTCTTACTTTTTTTCGTAATATAAAAAATTCTATTTTACCTTCAGAATATTATTTCTCCTTTTCAGAAACTTCTTTTATGTATCTGAAAAATATCCTAAAAAGGATAAAAATTTCGTTTTGTTACATACTTTATATACACTATCAAAAATCATTTATAAATATTTCTATAATCTTCGAATAGAAATATATTTTTTAAGCTAGACCTGAACCACTTGTATTGAAAATTCCAGTCATCAAGACTTTCTGAATAGAAAAAATGCATATATAATTTATGCATAAAGGCTTTTATACAAATATTAAAACTATGTTAGCTATTTATTGGATAATTCAATTAAATAAATATATATTTATTTGCAATCATGTTAATAGTAAGAGTACGTACCAAAGTCTCTAAAATTTATCCAAATGAAACGCAGATAAATATTAAACAAATCCATCAAAACAATACTGAGGTATTTTGTAATATACGTTCTAATATAAATACGTTAATTTGGTTCTAAATTATGATAATAGCGCCGAGATAGTCCTCTGTAACGTCCGATGGTCGCGGCGACCCCGATATCGACCGTCTTACGTTGAATCTCAATCGTCGGTAAGCCTACCTTCCAAATTTTCAAATTTCGAATCTTCTATTTATTTAGGAAAAAATTTTACGCTGTATTCTCGCTTATCTCAAAGATAACGCTTGAAAGCGAAAATTTCTCGCAAGACGAAAATATTTTCTCTTATGTAAATAAAAGTAGGCCACCATAGCCGTGTACATGCGCGCCTAAACAACTGGAAAAACCTATAAAATTTGACCGTCAGAACTTCCTTCGAATTTTCATATCGTTTATATTATTTTTATAGTTTTACTTTTAAATATTGTTAAGTAATAGAATACATTTTTCTGATAAAGCTAATATAAATTTTGTGTAATTTGGTCAAAATAGAAGCCAAGAAATCAAATACAATACGTTTATAAATTTTAAAATTTTAAAATTAATAAGAAATAATTAAATTATGTAATGTAAAACGTATTCATGAATTTATTCTAACGCATATGTGTTAACTACATCTCTTACATATACATTTATAACATAAACTTTTAATCCACTCTTATTACTTCTTCGCATTTTTAAAACGTCTATAAGTACAAATAAATAATCCAAATACACAAAATTTATATATGCATACACGGAGAGCTCAATTTAGCTATGATGGTATGGAAACTCATGCTATAGTAGCATAAATTTTTGTTGTACTAGAGTAGCATGAAGTCCATGTAAGTGTAGCACATATTCATACTTTAAGGGTATAGTTGGTATTAGTACTTACATGTATAAACGTGTAGTTTTATTTAGTTTATTAAGATAACATTTATATTCATAGCTCTAGAATATGTTTCCTAGCTATAATTATATGTTTTAAAACACCTTAGAACTATAACAATATATACTTTGTAACATCAAAATTGATGTTGCAATCGAACAGGTGAATATTTGTATCCTTGACCTAGCTATGTCGAGTAGGAAATATACAAGCAGAGGAGCCTAGATTGAAGATGGGGCTCTAGGCAACACATACACACCAAGGAAACCCCCAAGTATCCTAAAACTACTGGAACTACTGGAAGATCCAGATGAGCAGCAGAAAGGCGTTTCCGAAGAAGATCCTCTGGGATGATTTCCGGAAGACTCCCCTCGATTCCCTGGTTAGAGCAAATTTACCCTTGGATAGTGAGGATGGCCCTGGAAAAAAGCAAAATAAAATATGAGCATGGAAAGTAAGAGGAAACTTACTTGAAGAAGATGCAATCACTACAAGAAACCCTGGAACGATAATAATCAGTGCCATATTACCATGTTGGAAACGGTCCAGAGGAAATGATGACGCCTACTGACAAACCCTGGTGGAACGACTACACCTAGAAGAAGAAAACTAGTTGAGACCCCGACAAAGGAGAAGAAGAAATTGAAATGATGCCTACCGTTTAACTAAAACATGAGGGACTTGAAGCGTAGCTGCTAAGTATAGAAGCGAGTCAGCACTGATGGAGGGCGAAGAGCACAGGAGGACACTAGAAACGAAGACAGGCAGCTTCGCAGGGACTTCAGCCATGACATCACAGCTGGAAGCGAGCCACTCATCACAAACTAATAAACTGAGAGAGAACGCACACAAGTATGTACTTCTCCTATTCTCTCTAGCAGCAACACAGCCTTGAATTTGATGAGAGCAAGATAGGGGCAGCTTCTGCAGCAGTGAATACATAATGCTGCAGGTGCACCTTCTGTAGTTCTCCTTATAGCTGGAAAAGAACAAAACATTAGAGGCATGCAAGGGAAGAGGTATAGAAAATGCACTGATCTCACCTGTTTACAACTGGACAACATAACCTCGCAGCCGGCTAGAGCATGAAGGCAGTACGTCGTGGGAAGTTCGGCATTGTCGCTGAAGATGACATTAGAAGCAGCAATGGACAGCTCCGCCAGCTGCAGGGAAGCACTAACACCTTGCAGAAAACCTTACTCCCATCGGGGGAGACAACAAACCATGTGCGTAACAGAGCGCCGGTCGATACGGCGTCGATAGTTCCGCGCACACATGGGGAGCGAGAGAGAGAGAACCAGCGAGGGATCAAGGAGCGAGAGGGAGCGCTTAGAGAGCGCTGTCGTCGCGACGGTCGAGAGGGATTGTGCACGGAGACCGAAGAGCGCTTGGTCACTCGAGTATCGTATATCGAATTGAAATAATCGCATCGTAAGTCTTTGAACAGTTGTCAGTTAATTTAGTCGAATTAGTGAGTCAGTAGTACATCGCTGATTTTACATTCAGTCATCCAAGTCCTAATCGACGTTCCGTAGCGAAGGAAGCGAATAAGAAGCTGTGTGGATTTTTTGTGAGTGTGTTTAGCGAGTGTCTACATAGCGTCTCATGTTCCATGTCTCTTGTCTCATGTCTCAAGCAGGAAAAAAATCGTTGTCTGACATCTAGCATACTCGTGACTCATTGCAATAGATTAACATATTGAAATTCTGCCATGGATCACGAGTATGCTAGATATCGGACGATTCTTTTTCCGCTTGAGACATGAGACAAGAGAGATGGTACATGAGACGCTATGTGGGCACTCGCTTAGGAAGTGTGCGGGAGGAGCCTCGCAGACGCCGTGTTCGCAACGTAACTTTGCCGTGTGCCAACGGCTTTATTTTTCGTGCTGCGTTTTGTGCAGCTGGCGCCCAGTTTTCGGACCTAATAATTCTAATAAAGTGTTCCGTGTGGTAAGCAAAATTCAGTTGAGTTGGTCATTTCACTCGTTCCTTCCGAAAAACATTTCCCTCCTGAATCCTCCCCCCCTTTTTCCCCGTAACTAAAGTAAATTGTTACAACTTATAACATACATACATACACTCTCACCGAACACACATAGATTTTGTAAATAATTTTTAATCATGTAAAGAAAGTCGAATGTTTAACAAAATAAGCACGGAAGTGATACAACTAACGTCATCACTGTAAACAGCCAGAGAATATAGCTCCATAGTTGGGGGATGTTGACGTCAAACATCCAACCAATTAACTGCGTCAAAGGGCCGTAGGCCCACACTTATTCTAACGCTAAAACCGAGCAAACCTTTTCCCTCATCTCTCCGTCGCTAGTCAGTTCCTCAGCACCACCAGAGTCGACCGACAGCTCTATCACACCACCGAACTTACCGCAAAAAGCGAAGAATTTTCTCAAGAAAATAAAAAGTAAGATTTGTCTGAATTATATATCTTTCTTTTTTCTTTCTTTCTCCTTCTTATCCACTCATTCGTTTCCCATTTCCGAGGAGCTTTAGAACCATCTCATACCGAACAGACGAGAGCGGCATTCATTGTCTCTTCATCAAAATTTTTCCACAAACAAAGTGCACAAAGCGTTTGTAAGACTTAGCCATCCCTAGCTATTGGGTAAAACCAGGCTAGAAAAGGTAAAGTGGATAAAATAATAGAGACATTCATCTGGATGTCACATACTTAATTTTTGGGGGTTCGTCCGGGATAATAAGTCACCACAACAAGCGCTTTGTCAAATTCTCACTTTCTCTATTTTCTTTTCTATTCTTAACTCTATCTATGATAAAGTGAGTACGTCTTAAAACAAGTAAAAATTTTCTTCTTGAACATCTCGTATTTTAAATAAAAAATATTAAATTCAGTGGTGCTGATTAAATAAAGGAATTCAAACGCGTTTCAAGTAAATTCAACACAATAAACTTGTAACATTTAAAGTATTTATTATTTAAAATCAGTTGATGCGGTAGAAAACCCGTGGCTGATATTGGAATTTAAAAGAAAAAAAATAGCAATATAAACGGTAAAAAAAGCCGTAGCTAAATTTAGAATCAGTTGATGCGGTAGAAAAACCATAGCTGATTTTGAAATTTAAAAAAAAAGCAATATAAACGGTAGAAAAAGCCGTAGCTTTATTTAAAATCAGTTGATTCGGTAGAAAAACCGTGGCTGATATTGGAAGTTTTTTAATAAATAAAGGTACCTCGTTTTGTTATTTTTTTTTTTACAACACAAAACGGTAAAAAGAAACCGTAGCTGGTAAATTTTGTATTTTTATACATTAATGTTCATAAGTAAATGGTAAGAGTGTTAGCAGCAAGCGTGCTGATGGGCCGTATACATTCGGTGACGAGTAATCGAAGGTGTTTAGCAGATTCCAAAAAAAAGTCGACGAGAGTCTTGGAGAAGGTGTTGGTGCACGCTGAAGTTGTGGCCGCCAAAAGAAAAGGCAAACGAAATCAAAGAGGAAAGTGTGGCTTTACGTAAGAGAAAAGGCGGTAAATACACAAAATGGCGAATGCATCGGATAACGAGGAGTTTCGCGGCTTTGCCCGTGGACTGAATGTCGACCAACGCAAGTGTAACAGCTTCTCAATATGAAGATTCACACGCAGACGAGGAGGCATTAATGCGTGCGAGGTTCAATCGACTCCGGTCGGCAAATCAAATAGATATGGGTCTATCCTCATCTCGGAGTCTCCCTCCGCACAGTTCAAATCATCAAGATGCTCTGGCGGGAAACAATGACCAAGATCTCGTGCGTATGTTGTTAGCGCAAAATCGAGAAAGAAACGCCATGTTTGAGCGGATGATGACGCAATTCGCACAAATGAATGTGAGGCAAAATAGCTCATTTCAACCACGAGATCGCGATGTCGGTGGAGTACAGTCGTACCATATTATGCCAGATCTGAGTAAGGATATACAAAAGTTTAATGGCGAATTGGGACAGCACGGCCGCAAAAGAGTGGTTACGCAGCATTAAATGCCGGCGTGAACTACATCGATGGCCAGAGTCATTCGTCATTGAAACTGCTCGCGCACACCTCGGAGGAGCGGCAAAAGACTGGTTACGCAGACGACGAGATGTAAATACGTGGGAAGGATTTAAAGATGCCTTTCGAAAGACTTTTATTGGTGAGGACAGTTTGACTGATAAGTGGCAAAAAATGTGTGCGCGCGTGCAATAGAATCTGTAAATGGTTATTTTCAAGCTAAGGTGAGGCTATGTACGGAGATCAATCTCAGCTTTAATGAATCGAGAGAGCAAGAGTTGATCGGCTTATTGTCGCGAGATCTGCGCACAGCTGTCACTTCTAAGAGACACATCGACGAGGATGATTTGTTGCATGATCTGGTTCAGCAAAAGAGAATTATAAACCAGAGTTATGATTTACGAACGCACAAGGAAGCGACGGAAAAATCAAAAGTAAGTAAAGTAAAATTGGACAGAAGCTGGGAAAAGCAGTACAAGCAAGTCAGTTTCGAGAAAAGCTCCTGCTCGCAATGACAAAAGTGAACCGAAGTGTTTCAAATGTAATCACTATGGACATTTCACGCGAGATTGCCCAGAGCAGAGTGAACGGAGTGCTGCGAAGTCAACGAGAGAAAAATACCCTGCAAATTCGCCAAAGTCATAGAGCGTGGCGAGATCAAGAGAATTGAAAGCAATTCAAGTCATACAATAAATAAATATTTAAAAGACATGAAAATCACGGGTGTGACGATCAGAGGTTTTATTGACCCAGGCAGTAGCGAGTGTACCATCAAGACTTCCATCGCTCTGCTGAACGACCTCGACATTCAGAAAAATCGCATGAATTTACGCAGTTTCGGGCCGTCTGAATATACGGTAATTTCCCCAGGATTTGTGACTGCTTCTGTTGATATAGATGGAGTAGTGGCGGATCAGATGATTGTCAGCACACTGACGCAATTATCGGACGCACCTACACAGAATTGCCGTTCATCACCGACATAAAGGAAGAAGACGCACTCACTTTTAAGCAAATTGAGAGTTTACACGAAGTATGTGAAGACAACATATATGTGCTAACGACCGCTAAACAAAATGCGACGCTCACGGCAGGAACAATGAACTTAATTTCATCGCAACAGGACGAAGAGAATTTTGTGCTACCAATCTTTAATCCTCAAACATGTGATTTAAAGATGGAGCAGGGTGATGTTGTACTACGTGGCTGTCGACTGCAAGAGACACCGCACGTGCAAACTACCAAGGCTGAGATTAGGGCGAACGACGTCCCAGACTTGTCGGATCAGCCAAAACAGGTGGTAGAAGCGTTAGTTCAGACGCTCAACGAGTTCCGTGATGCGATAGCCATGCACGATAGTGAAATTGGCTGTACTAATATTCTGGAGATGGATATCCGAGAGAAGCCCAATTGTCGACCAGTCATGAAGAAGCCGTACAAAGTCAGCGACGACGAGAGAGCGGATCAGGGGAATCGTGCAGCAGTGGAAGAAAGATGGAGTAGCAACGGAGACGGAGTCTTCTTATGCGAGCCCTGTACTGCTAGTAAAGAAGAAATCCGGCGATGATAGGCTCGTAATTGATTTTCGAGCTCTCAACAAGCAGACGGAGAGGATATATTTCCCGTTGCCGACGATCGATGAATGTCAGACGAAAATTGGTACGAGAAAATGCTTTGCGATTCTGGATTTGGCGCATGGATATCTGCAGGTGCCACTGAAAACAGAAGCTCGGGTAAAAATAGCGTTTGTGACTCTGGACGAAACAGCCGATTGTACATGGGTCATGCCAGGATTGGTAAATGCATCTTTTTATTTTTCGTGTATCTTGCAGAAAGTCATGTTACCTCGACGACATGTTCATCCCGGGAAAAGACTGGAAGGACCTTCTGATAAAAATTCGATTGGTGTTAGAGGCACTACGTGGAGCGAGGCTCACGATAAAATTACGAAAATGCCAATTTTTTAAGGATAAGGTCACGTTCTTGGGATTCATCATTTCAGCCAGAGGTGTGGAACCTGGATTGGAGAAGGTTGAGGCCATTTGCGATTTCCCAACGTTGAAAGACATCCATGACGTACGACGATTTTTAGGTATGGTTTATTTCTTTCGTCGATTTATTGTTCGGTGTGCTGCACAGGCTAAACCTTTGCTCCAACTGCTGAAAGTAAACGAGCCCCTCGTATGGAACGAAAATACTCAAAATTCTTTCCAAGATCTGAAGATTGCCTTGACGTCACGGCCGGTGTTGTAGATATACATTCGTGAACGTGAAACTGAATTACATACCGATGCCAGTGCCAGCGGGTTGGCAGGTATGTTGCTGCAAAAGAGTGACGATGGCCAATTCCACCTTGTTTATGCTGTGAGCCGAGCGACGTCAGAGGTAGAGGTGAATTATCACTCTAGCAAGCTTGAGATGATGTTCGAAAATTGAGAGACTTCCTTATCAACATCAAGTTCACGATAATCACTGACTGTCAGGCCTTGATGTATGTTTGTTTGGGCAGTACGAAAAATCCATAGATGATTTGCTGGGGCAGAATGAGCTTAACGAGTACGATTTTGAAGTGCACCATTGACCTGGAGAGAAGATGTAACACGTCGACGCTTTAAGTCGAGCGCCTATTCCAGCTCCAGACGACGTTCGTGCGATACCGTCCATGTTTGTCATCACGCGCAACGAGGAGGAGGTGTTGCTTCACCAGCAGGGTGAGCAATGGATTCAGGATAAGATTCGAGCCTTGAAGAAATCGCAAAGTGAGAGGTCGGCGGACGACCTGAGCCTAATCAGACATTACGAGCTGCAAGATGGAATTTTGTATAAACGCGACGGCGATGCATTAAAGTTCGTAGTGAGCAAGTCTATGAGAAAGAGTCTTGCTGTACGTTTTCATGACCTTTAAGGACATTTTGGAACGGATCGAACTCTGCGTAAGTTGAAGGAGTTTTACTACTTCCCAGGAATGAAAGACTATATCAGACAGCACATCCGAGCATGCATCCAATGCATTACTACGAAAACATGACGGGTAAACAACCAGGTGAACTCCACCCGATCAAACCTGGAACACGACCGTTTGAGATTATCCACATAGATCACGTGGGGCCATTCGTAACTAGTGCCCGTAAAAATCAATATGTGCTGGTCATAGTCGACAATTTGACCAAGTTCGTGTGTTTAGAGCCTTGTAAAGATACGAAAGCAACGATGGCGATTCGTTTCATGCAAGAGTTTGTTTGTACATATGGAGCACCCAAAAGAATAATTTCGGACCGAGGCACGTGTTTTACAGCCGAAGATTTCGCAAAATTCTGTAAGAAACATGGCATTAAACGTACCGTGAATTCGCCGAGGCATGCTCAAGCCAATGGACAGGTGGAACGGGTAAACCATACACTCGTGCCTGTGATTCAAGCAAACTTAGAGGAGACCAAGTAAGGACGAGACTGGGATCGAAAATTAAAACAGATCGCGATGAATGTGAATAGTTCATTTAATAAAAGTCCAAACAAAACGCCATTTCAACTATTATACGGTTACATCTACGAAGTCAATGAAGGCCCAGCGCGTTGCTTGACCGTACAAGAAGAGGCTAAACGCTATCGACCTCCAGAGCAACTCCAAGAAGAGGCTCGTGCTGCAATTGAGAAAAGTCAAGCCGATTATAAAAGACGTTACGATGAATGCCGACGGATTAATCTAACGTATGATATAGTCTATATGAAAACCGTCCCTATTCACACTGGAGAGCACGAAATTGCAGCGCAAAACGCGAGGGTCCCTGGTAGTCTACAAGCAACTTCCTGGTGACACTTATGGAGTAACTGATTTGCAACATGACAAGCAGGGTCGACGATACGCGTCTACCGTTCATGTATCTCAGCTAAATTTATGGCGGCCTGCTACGGAGGGCGACGAGGACAACGCCGCTGCGTGCTCAAGCGATGAAGAGACGGCTGATGATGACTATGAGTCCTCGACACAGCAGCCGACGCCAGAACCGATAGGCGCTCAGAAAACGATGCAAGATGAGACTCCTGTCCAACGAGTACGCGATATCTTAGTTGAACAGCGAGGGCGTCTGCATAAAACAAGAAAGCGACCAGCGAAGCTCCAGGACTTCAAATTGTTTTGATGACGAACTTTGATATACTTAATTGATATTTATATTATTCTTTTTATATTCCTTAATTTAATTTAGTTTGGAGTATTGTATTTTCAGGGTTAGTATTAATAATATTTTTGATATTAAAACGCAATTATTGTAATGCGGATCTTGTAAAAAAAAAAAAACGATTATTGGAAAGCGCAAATACTATCTCGAGGGCGAGTTCGAATGAGGATGGCCGAATGTTAGCAGCAAGCGTGCTGATGGGCCTGTATGCATGATGCGAGAGTGTGTGAACATGTATGTGTGAGAGGTAGGGAGAATAGGAGAGTGAGCGAGTATGTAGGAGGGGAGAGCGGAGAGTGGTGATGTCGCGCAGACGCGAGAGAGGTTGGTCGACGAGCGGCAGAAGCTTGGGGTTGTAAGAAAAGGTCGCCACGAGTTTTTGTAATAAAGATAACCTGGATTGTTCAGTTGTTTTAATTATACAAGTCCCGCCTGTTTATTTCTCCGCTGATGTCCAAATTAAGTTTCTTACAAGAGTATAAAGAAGAGTAAAGAAAATATGAAAACTTAAAGAAAACTGAAAGCAATTTAAATTTGTATTAATTGAAACTTATAAGTTAAGAAAATACACATTTTCACGGATAACTAATAAAATTAAATCGATCTATTTATTATAATTAATAATTAACAGTGAAGTCTTAAAATAAACTTTATTAAATAAAAATAAAGTAAAATAAAATAAGAAGTTTTCAATTGAATCCCTAGCTTCTTTTGCTTAAATAAAGGATTATTTTATATTAAGATTATTTTAATAAATAACGTTTTTTTTATATTGCGACAATCTTTAGCTTCGATCTTTAGCTTATTTGTTGTCAATTGTTAAATAAATCGGAACCCTCGTGATTAATTAATAAATATATAATGAATAATAATTAATAAATAAATTGTTAATAAATAAATAATAAATTGTTATAAACAAACAAATAAATAATAATAAAAATGAATAATAAATAATTGTTAATAAATTAATAGTAAATAATAATAAATAATTAATTAACAGTAAAGACATAATTATGGTAGTTCTAATAAATGTGTAATTCACATATTATAGATGAACTCAGAATGTGAGGATTATAAAACAGCCCCGGAAAAGAAGAAAATATCAAGGGGAGCTCGACGAACAATTCTAAAGAATAATAGAAGGGAAAAGAGGACTCCATCTTGGACTGAGGACGGGGTAACATGTGCGTACGGGTCGCTCCGAACAAATCCACAGTAGGATCGGTAACTTAGCAGATAATAAAGTGAAAGGTGCAAAAAACGGAAGTGTAAAGGGAGTTAAACCAGCACAAACGTTATCCCACAGAAAAACCCAGGTGAAACCGGAAGAAAGAGAAAATAAGTTGGAAAGTGAAAAGCAAGGTTGGTAGGGAGCGAAAAATGGCGACGAGAGCCGGCAACAACGAGGCGACTAACTCGGCCAACACGGAGACAACGGAGAAAGCCGAGAAGCCGTCCAAAAAGGAAAAAAAGAGAAAGTAGGGATTAAGAAAGGAAAAGGGAGACCGAAGAAGCAGATAGAAGAGAAAACTGAGGCTCTGTAACTGAGAAAATACCTAGAGAAGAGAAATGTTGGATTTGAAATCACATTTGGGAAAGGTAATAAGGTAGAGCACTCTCCGCGCAAGGATGGAAAGCAACCTGATCAGAAAGAGGGGATTGAAGAAAAAGAAGAAGAGAGTGATAGTGATGGGGATTGGAAAAAAGCAGAAAATAATGACAATGATTTGGAAAGGGAAAAAGAAAAGGAAAAGGGGACGAAAAAGGATGAGAAATTACGAGACGTCGATAATGCAGGAATCAGCATGGCCGGAAAAGAGAGGAGACCAGGCACGAGCGAAGCAGCGGGATAAGAGAGGGCAGCAGCGGCAGTAAAGACAACACAGACGGCACATGTAAACGCGACAGGAGCGGCAGCGCTGCGCGGACTGGCGGGCATGACGAGAGACGAGGCGACGGACGAAAGCACAACAGAAACGAACGAGGAAAATATACAAACAGAGATAGCGTATGGCGGGCTAGCGAACGACGAGGATGGACCAAAGACGAGGGATATGGCAGAGTACGACGCGACGAAACAAGAAGAGAGTAATAAAACGGTAGTAGGGGCGGAGGGAAATGCATGCGGCGGATGGCAAGAGGCCTTAGCAAGGTTACAGGATAGGTTAGAAGAGTTTAGTTTAGGTAGGGACAAAATAGAAAGGGAAGTGAGAGACATGGAAGAGCAGCTAGAAAGATACGCGATGGAAAACGAGAGACTAGGAATTGAAGTAAGGGAGCTGAAGAACCATCTAGAATCGCCAAGCGCCGGGGAGAGTGAAATTAAACTACAAATGCGCGAAATGAGAAAAGAACTGCATACAGAAATATTAAAGATCAGAATGAATGCGGATATAACGAACCAAAATTTGTACGCGTTAAAAAATGATCTGGGAATAGCAGAAAATGATAATGAAGACGATGTTTTGAGCGAAATATCCGAGGGAATTTGGATTTTGGAACTACTAAAAAGGGAGAGAATAGTGGTAGGGTGAGTCCCGCAGATAGAGACGCGGGGACAGATAGGGAAAGAGAAGTAGTATACAAAAAGGGCGAGGATAACAATAATAACGTAAGAATATGAACGAAGAACGTATCCGATACGAATATCCGATCGAAGAACTATGCTCTTATAGTAGAGAATCCGAAAGAAAAAGCTAAGTCGAGAACAGAAAGACGGGAAGCGGGGAGTAGAAACAGTAGCGAGGAATAGGACAAGAAACGGAAACGAGACGGAAAAGGATGTAGACTAAGATTGGCGTGCGAGATAGAATGTAATCTTGATGTAGAAAAACTGTGAAAAATGTAAAAAGGGGAGTAATTCGGGGCGAATAAAGTGTTAAAATATATATAAAATCGTCAAAAATGAAACTCATACGACTGTACATTAAATAGTAATATTCTTAATAATACTTATATTTATATACTTATGTACCTATGTATACACAGGGGAAAAGATTATTGTAATCTATACATGGAATAAAATCATATCATATCATATCATAGAAGGGAAAAGATTTTTAGAGGTGAAGTCTGGCTATCTCGTGAGGAATTTATTAAAAGCAAAAATCAAAGTGAAATAGAAAATTTCACCAACTTGCCGTTGAATAATAAGATTAAAATCATAAGGACTAATATCCACTCCATTGAGTATCAAACACAGGTCCCACTCCCCACAGATGTTTTGCCTCGACTATCGGAAGATACAGTGAACCAAATAGGAAGATTTAGTTCTCATGAAAAACTAAATAAATATTTTGAGTCGTATACTAAAAAGAAACAGGCTTCAATTAGTGAATAAATATTATATTACAAAAAATTCGTATTTATTTTAAAATTGAATAATTTCCCTTTTTCTTTTTATTTTTACCATTATAAGTTTTGGTTAAATCATTCTTTTGAAGGAAAAAGTAAAGTAATAAGTAGAATGTCTTTATGTTATTTTTCCGATGATATGAAATAATCTATCAAATACTTAAATAATAATTAAAAATAAATTTGAAGAATTTAAACAAACCAATAGTTGTAATAAAGTAATAATAAATAATTAATAATTGTAATAATAATAATAATAATTATCAGTAAATAAATTGTGGATGATATTTTAACATAATAATTTGTTGAATATTTTTAACCTTAAAAATCCAGAATAAATTAAAAAATTAAAGAAAGAAGAAATATACATGCACGGTAAATGAATAATGAATTAATTTAGTATTAAAATTATATATAAAACTAAAGATTGATGAGCGCGAATAAAAGGATAACCAGGTAAATGCAAGAACAGATGAAGATTCACGAAATGAATTAGACTTTTTCAGCCGTTACGGAAACCGATCTAGGAACCCGTGCGATCCAAACTATATTCCGGATTTGTCGTTAGAAGCTAATAATACAAGTTCTATAAACATTAACGATAGTGAATATGATTAAAGCAGAGGGTGGTAATAGTATCATTAATTCAAGCTTCGGTAGCAATGCATCTATAGTAACCATTCACTCACTCGCAGAGATGGCTCCCAACCCACCTGTTTCGTTAATCAAAATAAAAAATGCAATAAATTCGTTCCCACTTACAATGGATATAATGTGTCCATCAGCGAATTCATCGAGGCATGCAAAGAAGCACTGGGCATGATACATGCTGACTCAGAAGCCTCGTTGACAAAGTTGTAATAAAACTTTTGAAACAGTGAATGACTTCACTCAGCATTTTAAAGACCTATACGACTCTGGAGAAATTATTCAGCAACTATTTGGAAAGCTGAGTTATGAAATCAAGAGAGAAAATGAGGGTGTAATACCTTACGCTAATCGGCTTCGAGATATAGGAAGTCGTATTTTTGAAGCCAAAAGGAGAGAAGACGGCACCATTTCCGATGTAGATAAGAAGGAAGTGGAATATGCCATAATTTCTTGCTTCAGGCGGGGTCTGAAGCCAGAAATTGAGTCACGGCTTCCAATAGATCTCACTGCTGATGCAGTTACCAAAAAGGCAGTCGAGATAGAGAAACAACTAAACACTAGAGCGGCGTTACTCGCTTCAGTTGTAAGAAGCGATAATCGTCGTAAATCTGTTATGTTGTGTAGCACATGCCAAAAGGAAGGGCACATAACTAAGGATTGTCCACGTGCTTAAAAACTCTGCCCGCACTGCAAAAAATCTGGACATACAGAAAAATACTGTTTCCAGAAAAGTAATAGTAATAAAACTGGAGTTTGTCAAAACTGTGGCAAGCCAGGACACGACTCAAAAAATTGTTTTAGAAATGCCAAATGCCAATTATGCGGTAAAATTTGACATACGGCCACTAAATGCAGGGATAAACAGTCGCAAAGTATGTGTAGTTTGTCAAATATGCCAGAAACCAGGGCATATAGCAACGACCTGTAGACAACTGGGAAGTAAGTCAAATCCCTCAGAACAAACAGTAAGTTGCGATTACTGCCAGAAGACAGAGCATGAGGAAAGTACATGCCGTTACAAATTGTTCAACATACGAAAGGCGTCGGAAAACGGCCAAAATGTTTCACAGACTCAGACGCGCTCGTTAAATATGACGGAATTCAACGACCTGCTTTGCGAGTTGCTGCCATTGAATTAAAGCAGCCACGAAAATTTATACCTTATATATCTATAAGATTGAGTAAAAATGCCAAGCCTCTTGAATTGATGCTTGATAGTGGTTCAGAAGTAAATATTATTCGTTTAGGGTTTGTTCCCCCTGAATATAAAATTAATGATAAAATTATATATAATATTCAAGGAATAGTCTCTAATTCTATTCACTCACTCGGTATAATAAAGATTAAGATAGCTGACTATACCAGTGAATTTGTTGTTGTACGACACAATTTTCCTATAATTCATGCCGTAATATTGAGTACTGCGTACTTTTTGCAAATTAGAGCAAAAATAGACTTCGGTGATAACTATCTAAGGATCCAAATCTGGAAAATAAAAATGTATCAAGGAAATCGTGTAGAATCTAAAGGAAACTTGATATACATGTAAATATAAACTATAGCCCCTCCGCGCGTTGCGTATTTCAAACTTCGCGCGCTAGACAAATTCAA
>JAYJLV010054517.1:0-18987 GCA_036873485.1 Torymus texanus
TCATTTTAATTCTTCAGTTTTAAATACAAACTTAAGAATTCAATTTTCAAAATTCAAACATATTCGATTTTGGCGCTATTCTATGTAGACCAATGAAATGAGCGAGCAACAACCAATGAAAGCAGTCTCATTGTGATGACAGATTTAATCCATCAATTTTTTCAAAGAAGATAATACTTATAGTTCAGTCTTTGATCATGATTATTTATTATCATTGATTGCATAGACGTGAATTGAGTGTAGATATAGCGATTAACAAAAAAATGTTCTATTCTACCTAAGATGTTTTATAATTTTCAAATTGATAATTTAATAATTCAATTTAGCGCTATAGATCCAGTTAATATTAATTAAAAAGGGGTTGAAAATGAAATTTACTGTTTCGTAGAACTTTAAAAGTAAAATAAAAAGTACATGTGTATTATTTTGCGTTAATTTAAATTACACCTTAATAGTGACTCCCACGAGAAAGCAGGGGAAGATCTTGATAGACGAAAATAACAAGAAGGAAAAAACCGAAGATCCCCCTAGTTCAAGCGAGGATAAATCCACCGCATCAATCTCGAAGCGGAGGCCGAGAACTGTAACGTGTTACATCTGTGGCCGAGAATTTGGGACGGCTAGTTTTCCTATTCATGAGCCTAAATGTTTGGAGGTACGTTATCTCATGTATTCATTTATAAACACCACTATCTCGTATTCATTACATCGTCAAAATCGTAAATTAAATACTAGGAAATATTATTCCTAATAAATAATCGAGAATAAATATACTATAGATGTTTAATAATAATTCAATGTTTATTTGTATAAATTCTGACGTTTACGCGCTGAAAGTCGCATGACAGATCGTGCGAATTTTTTCGCGGACGTTGACCCATGCGTTAGGTAATCAAGCTAAGTAATAGCCACACGAACTCGTATCACCTCGCGTATCACTAATTTCGTTTTTTTGTATCTAGATATTACGACCACAACAATTTTTTTCTTTTTTTTCTTTTTGCAAAAACGTACATTTCAATATCATACCTTCTCGTAGATCTGATTATCACATTCATTTCGCAACGAGTTCGCTTCGCTCTGTGCATATGGGGCAAAGTTGAATAGAGTCATTCCTATATAGTTTTCGCGTACATTTCGCAAAGTCTTCCGCGGGGAAAAATCTAACCCAAGCCGTTCCGTTCACAGAGATGGAATCGCGAAAATAAAGCGTTACCAAGCTCACAGCGGCGGGTGCCTCCGCAGCGACCAACCGTTCCCATTGATCACGAAGATTGGAACACCGCCGCTTGGGAGCAGAGTCAGGTAGGCGTATATCCGCACAAATCTTTTTTAATAAACCATTCGATTTTATTTGTTTGCTGTTCCACGTGTATTTTCCTTTGATTGAGATTCCTTAGAATAATTGATATCATATAAAAACATGATTTGGTATAGCTTGGCAGAATTAGTTTTTATGAATTAACTGATTTATAAACAACTGTACTTCATTTGAACTAATTAATAAACATTCAGAACTATTTTTTCAATTAATTTTCTTAATTATTTTCATTAAGTACATTTTTATTATTTATGTACAGATTCAATGTTATAAGATTAATTTTTTTAAATAGTAATATTATTATGAAATGGAAAAAATAATGGTTATCATCCTATTACTTTACTTAAATTTTCGCAGTTAAAGTCTATGTGCTATTTGACTGTTTAAGGCTCTCCTGATTCCGTGTCCAAAGTGCAAAAGAACTTTCCTGCCGGATCGATTAGCTATTCACGAAAGAAATTGCCGAGTTCCAAATAAGGTATTTTAGTCAAATCTATAAATAGAATTGTGAATTTCCTCACAACACTGTCTTAAACTACGATTAATGAATCGTACAATTAACAGCGAACAAAATTAATTACAATCTGGAACACTAGAGTGATCAAGTAATTTTAAGAATAGTTTTTTAGAACGTATTTTATATATATTTTTATGTATACGAATACACAGATGATAAAATTTGCATTACACCTGGTTTACAAACAAACTGAATAATTTTTTTTATTATAAATCAATTACATTGGAATAATATAGTTATATATTTGATGAGAATTTTAATAGCTTTAAACGTATACATATAGATTATAGTGAATTATAATATTGTATAATTAAAATTATTTTTACACTAAAAGTATTACGGTAACAAGTATATTGTAGTATAAATTCCATAAATTTAAGTTTAAATCTAAAATGTATATGAATTAGGTTGTATAAGATATTGAAAATTTTAAATACATTGATCATGATTTTCCAAAATATGTTATTTTTCGTATAATTGAAAATATTAATTTCAGTATTTTTTAGAATTATACAATAAATGGATATGATTTTATAAAATTAACAAACATATTTTAAAATTCAAAAAAAAAATTAAAAAAAAATAAATTATTTGAACACGAGAAACGTGTATATCGTATAAATAAAACTTTAACAAATTAACATCCGCAAGTACAAAAATAAATGCTAACTTTCTCGGAACGTAATAAACTTATTTACTATACCTGTTTCCGGCAAATTCAACATAAACCAACAAACTATAACGACACCGTATCAACAAAATCAACAACATAACACCAATTTCAATTCTCTCGTCTGTCAAAAAGCTACGATTATCGGCAATTAGACTCAGAGCAAAGAAACCGCTAATTTTTTCAAGGCAAACGCCACTAACAACAGCAACAACAACACACGAATCAACGCTAAAAGTCCGACCAATCCCCCAACAGCCGCAGCGGCTGCTGTACTATTAGCAGGCGACGCGTCGACCAGCAGTACGCCGCGCAATAAGCCCGTGCCATCAACTCGCAGGAGCCCCAAGGACAATCATCATCATCCTGACGCGCAGGCGGCGAAGAAACAGGGTCGCGGTGCCGGCCCCAAGGACAAGAGCAACGTTGCTTGAGCGTCGCCATCAGGCAAACAACTGCAAATTTTACTTTTAATAAACTTGCCACGTGTTCTTAATATGTCTTTTCCTTTTTTTCTACATAAGTATATACATTCGTAGTATGTCTTTATTTTTTCTTTTGTTAGTCTTCGGAATTATTGCGAGTGTGCGAGAATCGTTGTTTTAGGATCACTGTAAATACTGTAATGTAACGATGCGACTGACGGGACGAGTGTCATGTAACGTCTATATATTTTTACTCTCACGAATAAATTGACTTTCATTCAGAGTTGACTTTCTCATTCGATAATACATTGGCTTTGTTTTTACAAATGTTTGCTTTGCGTTTCTATATGGTGTTTATCAGCTTTTCATTACACGCCACGTTTTTTCCAATTGTTATATTTGATGCAATGAGTTTCAATTTGTTTGATTTTATTTGAAATTATCGCAATCTGGTTCAAGGATTATTTTAAATTTACCTTGATTTTGAAATTCGTGCCTCATATGTATAAAAGTGTGTTCTTAGTATTCGCACAAATTGCTAACAAGTTTATCGGGAATAACCAAAAGACAATTTTAATGAAAATTATTGATTCCTGTTTAAATTAATATTTAATCATTTGAAGACCTATCAATGTCTTTTGATAAAGTCAATGTGTTCGTAGTAAAATATTAATTGCACATGAAATTTTAAATAGGTCACTGCACGAATGGCTGCACGTGCGCGCAAGTTCCGATTAAAACTCACTAACTGCATTCGGATCTATATACGATGACTCACGTTGCTCATCGTTCGCGAGGATCTAAATTGCTGGAATGGAAAAAAACGCTGTAGTGTTTGTGTCGATATAATATTGCAGGATCGACCTTTTAATAACTCATCAATGATAGTTATGCACATCTGATAAAACAATGAATTATTAGACTGGTTAAAGTAATGTGCATATAAACTCGATAGTTTCTTAGAGCTAACAAAATTTTATTTTTAAAACCAGGATATGTTGTTTTGAATATTTTTTTCCAGCAAAACAAATCATTACAAAACTATTCTTGGAAATCTATAAACATGTGTACAAAATGTCTATATATTTGTTCTAATGCAGTTAGTTATAACTGTTCGAAGAAAACATTATTTCATACTTTTAAAGCAAGCATAAATCATGTATATGTATACATATATACTATCATAACATTTGAATAACAGAAGTAAATCAAAATGAAATCCGCACTTTAGAACTAATAACTGCGAATCAAAAGTAACAAATGCGCCATTCGTACATCCAACACGGACATACACACACCATGGCACGACGCCTATTAATCACGCAATTTTCGCGTTCCTCGTGCCGCAGGACCCGTTATTAGAACGGCTTTCCCTCTCTCTCTCTCTCTCTCGTAAAACAATTCAATTTCGATGTAGCAGCGACCGTAAGATTTACGGACCGCGAGTGAAAAAGAAACTCTACCTACATACACAACACGCGTGCGCTTCGTTCAGCCGAAAATCCTCCTCACTCGGCCTCGACGAAAAATCAATGCATACGCGCGGCGCGCAACTTCCGGCACCATGCTAATCGCGTGGGAGTAGTGCACTCGTCCAGTATGGGTGCGCATTATGTTGTTTTTTTTTTCCCACGATAAGGAAGAAAATGCGCGTCCACCCCCTACTGCCAAAGTTCGACGACCCCTGAACGAGAAGGTTTACTTACGTATGTACGTGTAGGCGTGTGTGTACGTTTACGCTGAGAAATCAAACGCGAACGTAATTGCCGGCGTGGTGCCGCGCCGAGAGAGCGCAGTGAGCGGTAATGTGTAGGTGCGAGTGTTATATCGATCGAAAGAGAGAAAGAGAAAGCACGAGCAAGGGGTGGTTGGCGAGATTGTTTTTAGCGGTTGTACCATTTGTACCAAAAACCAGTGCTGAGTGCGCGTCGTATTATCTTTTTGAAAAATCGATCGAGCCTATGGCTGTCCGATTGAGATATGTATAGCGATGAGGGGTGGGACATTGAATTAATGGTATAGGAAAGTACGTTGTCATGTATTATTACTAATTCGAGAGGGGATTTTCAGGAAAAAGTCAATGTCTTCTGAGGGTTTGATTCTGGGGTCGACTTTGGGTGAAGTAAAACGTGTAGGTATGATTACATATAGTCATCGTTACTTACAATTATTTTTACTTGGAGATTGGTGCTAGGTAAGCCTGCTTTTACTTGAAAGATACTACTAAATTCAATTAGTTTCGGCATGAATTTCGGGGATGGGGAAATGAATAATGTGCTTTCATTAAATTATGTGCATTATAATTATTTCGAGTACAATTGTAATAATATACATATATCGTAACTGTTTTGCTCACTTTTGCCAAATTAGATATTTTTAATAATTGGATTTTTCGTAATATTATATAAATTATAATCTTAAAAGAAAATTTTGAAAAAAATTGGTCTCAAATAACAGTAAAAGACTTTATGATCAATCGTTTTGCATAAACATATCACTAAACATTATTTTCAAAAGTTAAAGCCACCCTTCTCTTTCGCAAACTTGACAAGTCTCTGCCATCAACTTTAAACTTTCAACAGCACCTGTACGTTGCAGGAAAAACGTTAAGATTCTTCGAAGCTCGCGCGCGCACGCTGGTATTAAGCAACAGGACGCGTACCTCATTATCCAACGTGCGCGCGAGCTTTCGCGTGTCGCGACTCTTTTTACGTGCCGCGCACCACCAATGCAAAAACAGCTATGCGTGCGTGCGAGCTAGCGACTCGAGGGTAACTCTTTGCTTTTTTTTACGTAAGCGCCATTGCAGTATATACTGCTGGCGTGCTTTTTTCGCCGAATCAGATCCTTCCAGAAGATTAGTCGCGTGCGGGATGAAATTCCCGGGGTTTTTTTAGCCGCGAGTATTTTTGTAGTGTGTGTTAAGTCGATAGTCGAAAAAGAAATCGCAGGGGTGAAATGTGCGGAGGTATAAATTTTAGTAAGCTATTTCTGGAGGAAGAGAAAGAGAAAGAGACCGTTATATAGATACGGTTCAATAAACTTGGAATTAACAAATAGCAGTGTATGGCGATTATCTTATGTGCTGGTTGTAAAGATTCGAAGATCCACAGAACTTATAGAAGTATAGCTGTGACTATAGCATATCATAGATGCTATGTTCTGTATTATCTTTACGAATGAAAATCAAATATATGTTAATATATAATTTGACAAAAAAAATTTGTGTTTGTACTAGCATCTCGCAGCACTAAATATTAAAAAACAAAAACAAAAAAAGATTACTCAATATGTAGTTAGGTATAATGAGAAATTTTAGCTAATTTATTGCAATTTAAACTGACAATAATATAAAATAAAATGCCGATTCTATTCAGCAATAAAATAAAAAATTATTAAAAAAACTGATAATGAGGTAATGAGGTATTATTAGCGAAATCCCCGTTTATAACCTTCATCACAGCAAACTATATCCACACACAATGCATTTTGTAAAAAGAGAAATTTATTTTTTCCCATCGTCCACTTGGGCTCAATGTTTTATTAGTCGGAAACCGGACAGCCAACGATACGACGCCGTTGGATCTTTGTCGCGTGCGCGCGAAAGTGTGTGGGGGGGACAAGCTCCTGAATAATTAACGTTATCGCGGAGACAGCCGCGTCAGGGGTGTGTAATTCATGAGAGTGAGAGCGGAGCGCAAGTTCGATCCGATTTGACATTGAATGCACGATGAAGGTTTTATGCGGCGATGAGAGATTTTTTTTGTTTTCTCGTCAGCTAGGATCCGGTGGTGAAAGCGGAAATTCGTCTAGAGGCACGCGTTGAGTGCTATTCAAATGTTGGTGACCAATGAGGTATTAGGATTATATATTTTCCCTGCGTGAGCAAAATTTTACTTATTACGTAACGCGTTAATTTTGTATTCCATACGCAAAGGTCGTTTTCGACACGCAAACGTATATTGTAATAGTAATAAACAAATAATACAAACATTATACGCAATACGTGCGTTCAGATTATCTCGACGAGGGTGATTGTCACATTGTGAGATAATCTCCTTGGAGCACTAGTTTCGTAATGTACTATAATTTAATTTGCTACTTCGATGTTATTCCGAGATAAGAAAGGAACATACGGGTGACAATAAAGATGTCGAAGTGGAAACAACCGTTGCCTGATTACAAAGTCAAACTTTGAAAATTGATTATAAATAAAAAATTCGTTAGATATTATGTTTTCAATAATATAGAAAAAAAATTGCAAAAAATAAAAGTGTATTGTAAATTCATGTAACGTAGTTCAACTTCTGAGTTTTAACTATGGGTTATCTACGCCAAATTTGTATATGACTAATAATTTCGGAATTAGTAGATACTTAATTCAAATTAATTTTTTTTAATGTGTTTAAGTACGTTCACGGTTGAATTATTGAGTGGTAAGGGAGACGGACGTTAATATATTAGTCTGAACTTCGTTTTTGGACTATATCAGTTAAATAACTTAAAAAAAACAAAATTTTTTATATTATTTATTATTACAATTGTATATATTCTAAGTAATCTAGCGCCCCCCTCTGGTTAGTTGCTGACATTTCTTCAACCCTCTGAGCTAAAAGACATTGATGGCCGGTGATGTAAACAAGTAGGATTGCTACCATAGAATACCGCTTAGGAAGTCGATAATTTACCGACGTGTGCAGGTATAACAGAAATCGCTCATTAGTTTCAAAGTAAAATACTATAACTTACTGATTGATTATAATTTTAAATAAGAACGTACTGTTTACCGTATTCTATATAAATTATTTAAAAACAATAGTTTTTACTATTTTAAATAGTAGTTTTTCGAGACTATTGTGTAATGTGTTTCTATGTTTTTGATAAAATTTAGTAATTTTTTATATACCTATTCCCTTGCAAATGCAGTATTTAATCCAGGTTTGCAACAAAAAAATTCACATTTTTCATTTTAAAATTAAATTATTACCTTAAATAAACTACTTGAAGTTACAAATAATTCATGTTTTAACTATTCAATAAAAATCTTTGCCAGAAAATAAAAAAACACAAGCTATCTATTATAATTGGACTTTTCATTATTATTCTCAAGGAAAAAATATACAACATATAACGAAATATATAAATAACAAAAATGAAAGAATGCAATACGCTTATTCAATACTCTCTGAAGTTGAATTAATGAATGAATCACTAAACTTTAGTGAATATTCACTAATTCTACGGTCAATGGTGGAGCAATCTTCACCAATGGTTAATGGTGTTTTCGTTAATTCAATTTTAGAGTAAGTGAATTGCATAATTATTTCTTAATTTGAAAAATAATAGAGAATACCTATTTAGTATAATCAGCGTTATTATAAATATCTAATTTTCTATGACGAATTGCATTTTCGAGATTACACTGCTAACTAAATTTAATTATAAATTATGTTGAATTATGACGATATTACTGTTTTTGCTGAATTCAGCAAAGTTAAATGATGCAGTATCACTGATACAAATATATCTGCAGTTTATTACATCAAAGGAAGTCATTGATTGAATGCAATGTATCCATAATTCATTATGACGATTACTACCATAACAATATAATTACAATTTAAATATCGCGTAAAAGTTCGTTTCTTTTTCCAGCAAACACATTTCCATGCTGCGTATATAACATTTCTTTAAATTCTCGTCGAACCCCAACTAGAAGTCAATTACCTCATGCTAACTTCTCGGAGCTCCCCTTAATTACCCCACGCGGAACCGTTATACACGCGCGGTCTTAGCGAATGACCGTGGCATTAAGTAAAGACGAGCGCACGTCATAGCGACTGGCCGACGTTTCGCCCGAGCGCAGAAAAGTCACGAGCGCGCGCGCCGCTATCATCATAATGTAGCAGTGAAGCGCCCCCGGAACGATTATCATTGCCGCCGTCAATACTTATATATACTCTATATACAATGAGCGCGGATAGCGGAGCGCGCTTTTCAGTTCTTGCGACAGTCCGACTACCGCAGGCGTCCTACGAAGACGACGCATTTTGTTGGTATATATATAGATAAACGCAAAATTCACGAGGCTGTGCGTGATAATAGCTAACCGCGTAGAAAGATAGATGTAGATAGATGTGTATGTAACCGCGATCTGTCTTGTTTTCGCCAAGATGTGCTTCAAGCTTTCCTGGTCTTTCATTTTTTCATTCGACAATGTCTGGTCTTGCTTGAGAAGCTTGTTTCTCGGCTTCTCCTTCCAACTTTTAATTACACTAATGTAAGGCGCGCGGATCGAAGTACAACGTTGAATAGTTTTTGTGCGAAGAAGACGAGCAGAGGCGAGAAGGTCAGTGCTGCGGCGTCTCTCCGATGTTTTATTTCGGGGAAGAAAGAAGAAAGAGAAGATACAATTCAGAAAACAAAATTCATTACGGTAGAGTAGCAATTTCTTGCGAAGGTTTGGTTCCCGCTGGATAAATAAATTTAATTGATTTTTCCCGTGGTACGACCAGAGACCTAAGGTAAATATTATCTAGAATTGGAGTGATATTTTTTTTTATTTTGAATTCTGTTATTACAGACATTTTTAAGTTAATACTTGCTAGAAAATTTTTTCTTTTTAAAATTTAAGTTTTCGAACGAGTTACTTAGTATTAATTATTATGAATATAATACGTAAGTACTGTACAACGGCATAAAAATGTCTCGCATACAAACAGAATAAGAGACACTTGTTATCAAAGTTTAATTAACAATGGATGGATTGATAAGAAAAGATCAATATTTATGAAAATAAGGTCGATACAGATATAATTAAAATTTTTTGAGTTTATAAATTCTCTAAAAAAATAAAAAATCTTTTCATTCATCTATTTTGTCATTCAAAACAAAAATTGACGGTATTTAATTACCCACTTATTATGATTTTTTCATTAAAATATACATACCGCATTATAATTAAAGCTTTATTGTAATGGGAATCAGTATTATGTTCTTACTAAGGGCACAGTTAAGTCTTTTCGAATAATATTATTTTGCACAGATATGTAGACGATCTGAAAGAAAAAAGAACGATGCGACTATTAGGAAGTGAACATGAGTTACAGTAAGAGCATCGAAAAGGCCAATATTGATTGTCATAATGCAATCGAAATCGAAACCGGTAAGTTTTTGACGAGAAACTTAATTTGATTCTTCTTAATTTGATTATTGCCAACTTGCTTTATTTTTATTGGTAAAATATTTATCAATTTGTTATTTAGAGTAGTTAAATAAACTGTGAATATTTCAGGAAATCAAAATTAAAAATTGCCTTTATATCAGCATTATTTTTAACATGACAATTTCTTATCGAGTAATAACTTATACAAGAATATTTTGATCACAATAATCCTATAAATGACTCGTAAACTACTTACTTAATGATAGCATTTCATTCTATCACAATCTTTCACAGATCAACTATTTGCAAGATAATTATACGTTTATTATTGTTTTAAGGCATTGAAACTATGCGCAAAGATCAATCCGAGCTAAAAATCCAAATCGTAAACGTGCTGCGACAACGTGACAGCAAGTGGATCATATTCTTAATTTCTTGTAACAGCGTAGTTGTTTATTATCTATGGAATTGGTCCATTTTCACGAACAGTATCGGTTAGTATAATACTCATTTTTATAACAACGTTGAAATATAAAATTCATATTTTTATTTATGTTTTCAATATAAGTGGAATTCTACGGAAAGTTTCTCCTAAAACGGTCGTAAAAACGACGAAAGAAAATTTGGAGGCACGCCTCTGAACTAATTATTTTCTTGTTCTATGGTTCATAGAAGAGACGAGAAAATTTTGGAACCAAAGAAAACAGCCTCGTGACACTCTTTTATCGTCAAATCAATTTCTCTTATGGGAATTTAACATGGGAAAAATGGATGAAATATGCCACTAATTGTTCACAACAAAGCCCTTAAAGTAGAAGAATAGAGCTTTATTTAAGCTAAAGATGATTAAAATCCGATAATTCTGTGCAAAGTTAAATGCATTTAAAATTCACAAAAAATAACAAAAATGAGCATTATTTCCAAATCCACGAAATTCTCAAGATTTCCATTATTTTTTGTGAATTATAAATGCACCTAACTTTGTACAGAATTATCGGATTTTCGGATCTTAATTTTGGTTGATGATCGATGACTAAATCGATATCCATTTTTCCCATGTTAAATTCCCATAAGAGAAATTGATTTGACGATAAAAGAGTGTCACGAGGCCGTTTTCTTTGGTTCCAAATTTTTCTCGTCTCTTCTATGATCCATAGAATAAGAAAATAATTAGTTCAGAGGCGTGCCTCAAAATTTTTTTTGTCGTCATTTTTACGACCATTTTAGGGGAAACTTTCCGTAGAATTCCACATAAATGCTTCATCTGTAAGTTTAATTAATTTCGCACTCATTACACTTCATCTATTTAGTTTAAACATTTATTCGCATTCCTCTATATTTTATTACACATTTATTAAATTCATAATATTATTATCAATCGATTGAAATCAAATGGAATTGTACGGTATATATTGAAATTACGTACATTTAAAACAATGCGTATTAAATTACAAAATGAAAAACTTCAATATTACAATCGCAATAGACCGAATAACTCCTAACAACTCTCCGCATACCGACGACTATAATAACACTCACTTTCTGTACACCTGCAGCTCTGAAAGCGTACGCGAATACGATCGCCTTCAACATCTGTGCCCTGACAGTCTGTCTGATTTCCATCTGGGTGGAACAGAATACACTGCGTCGTAACCGTGGATTCGCGTCTCGATCATGCGGATCCGGCACTCTACCCCTAAGGCGCAGCCTCTCACTGCCGGTCTGCATTACGGACGCCAAGATGGCGTCTATCTCGGTACTGGGGCCAGAGAAGTACGAGGTGCTGGCGTTGCTTCTGTCTTCGTGTCTGATACTGGGGCTTGAATTTTTCGTAGCGGTTGAGGCGGTGTCGAGGGTCGGAGAACAGCCGATTGTTCATGAGTGAGTACATAATTATGAGATTGGATTTTGTATATTCAGATATTGTCAAAAGGTTACAGGTTGGGGTTTCTGCGTTGAGCTGATGTGTTTTTATTGGTGATGTAGGTTGGGAAGATTGTGTTTCCTATTTGATTGATTTATACTTGCCTTCAGAATTTTATGCCGTCTTTTTTTGATACATCTTTATACCTCTACCGCGTACTCTTCTATACCTATATACTTATAGATAATTTGCAATCTATAATTTTTTTTTTAAACATTTTGTAGTAGACGATTGTTACTTACTGCATTGTAAAGTTACCACCACTAATGTTCTCAGTTGTCGGATCATAACACCAATGAATTTGCGTTAATGTACATTAATAAAATTTTATTCATATAAAGGTTAAATATAAGCTCACTTATAAAAAGTTTAACGATAGAAAAAATCAAGGTTCTGCAAAATACAATAATTGCCACAGAAATGATTACAATAAAAGTGAAACTTTACCCATTACCAGCATAGCCACTTAATTTCTATGCATTATTGCAGGAAACGCAATGCCACCGATATACATTTCATTCATCATTGTTAAAATAGAAGACACATTCGAAGAGAAAGCTGGTAAAATTAGATTGCTTGATATATTTATAGCACATATAAGGATGCAGTAGCGCGTGCATCAACATTTATTTATTTAATCTGCGGCTAACAAATTGCCCGATAAAATATTCTCACGCGCCGCGGAATTCCGCGTCTCTCTAATCTCATGCGAGTAAGACGCGCGTGAACCAGGATTTCTCCGCAGAATATTATATTGACGCCTATGCGCACGTGCGCACACGTGCAAGCATCTTCGCGTGAAATCGCAGTTGGAATCGCAATACGCTCGGCAAAAATCACTCTGCCCGATAGAAGAAATCGGCACGCGGACGTTTAATACAGCACGAGGGATGACCTCTGCGACCCCGAAATTGCCGCTTTTATCTCGTGCGCACGCGACCGGGAACTGCGCTATCGCTTATTGCTGGAGTATTGTTCGCGGAGAGTTTCTCACCATATGTGTGTGTATGTGTTAGAACGCGTATATATGTCTTTCGCTTACGCTCTCTCACTCACTCTCTCTCTCTCTCTCTCTCTCTCTCTCTCTCTCTCTCTCTCTCTCTCTCTCTCTCTCTCTCTCTCTCTCTCTCTCTGAGTGCGTGCCGAAGATAAGCGCGATTCCTCGCTCTGGACCGTGCAGTGCGCGTGCGCGGCTGATAAGTCGCAGCACTACTCGCTACGTGTGTATTATTGGAGGCGGAAATTATTATGTAAACGATGTTTGTTTTGCGTTCGATTGGCGCATGGCAGGCTCTCTGACGCTGCTGATGCCGCGTGTGTGTGCGCTTGGAAAATGTTGATTGATTTGCAATTTCCCATATCTGGATGACGAATATTGGAATGTTTAGCTTGCGGGATGATTTTTAGACAAATAGTGCTTTAAAAGCTGTTACGTTTATGTCAGTATATTGCAGTCGTCAGTATTATGAGTTTATATATACATGTAGCTTATATAAATGGAATATACCGACACCTCCTATGCAGACTAACACTATATATAATCAGATTGCACGAATTTTGCCCTGCAGAAAGCAGAAATTTTAAATTCCTTAAGAAAGATTTTTTCTTTACATATTTTTTAATATCCGAAAAATTATTAGTCTTTTTAAAATACAACTATTAAACTTCTGTGAACGAAGCGCTATATTTTTGTGAAACCTGACTAGGGTTTATAGTAAAAATCGGTATAGTGTTATCGGTTTTCTAAAATATGCGAAAAAATATCGTCATCAAAAACCGAAAAAACTATATCAATTTGATTACTTTGAGAATTATCGCCAAAATATTGTGATAGTTGCAAGCCGACTTAATAGCAAAGTAAATATTTATTTCCACAACGTCGCATTTCTTGCTCTTTTTCACAACAGCGTTTATCGCTTATCATCGGATGCGCACAAAATTTGACTATACCTATATTTACCTCTCTCGTGCAGCTGATATTCAAAATTGAAATTCGAAACTATATAACCACCCCTCCTCATCGTATGCTTTTATATATTATATAATCCCACGATATCGCGTTGCTTGCGTAGAGGCCGACTGGGATTGGGCGCCGTCCTGGGACTGCTGGCACACCTGGCGACTATCCTGGCGCACCCGGACGCCAGTTTGAATCACGTCGTCTGCAAAGCGCTACCCTGTCCCACCCTCGGGGGCACGAACCCGATACTCGCCGGCAACCTCGTCAGCGTCGCTGTTCTCGCTGCTGTGCACGTGGCTGTGCATCTCTGGTGAGTTAATAGCTATACATATATAAGTGTATGTATACAACTTGTACGCAGCTTTATCCGCCTGAGTTTGCAGAGCGGATAGGGCGATGGGTACATAAGCTTTTGTTTATTGCGCATTTTATGAAAGCGCAGTTGGAGAAGACGGAGATTGCAACTTTATATTGTTTGAAGCTGCGAGCATTATTAAATGAATTCTATTAAAATATGTAAGAAGGAGTGTGAGGAAATTTTTATTTAATGGAGCTTTTACGAATATTGTATATGTATAGAAAATATAGAAGATGTCAATGTTCACTTTTAATTTATTTTTTAAAAAGGGATTTCTGAAAATGACATTTTAATAAATAGTTGTAACATTGGAGGTAGTAATAATAGTTGGTATATTGATAAATAAATCTGATTGACAACCTTCTTTTATAAAATTCTTTTTAAACTAAAAATTTGAAATTTCAAACTTGAAAATATATCGCTGTAGATAAGTACAATACCATCTAAAGTCTCTAAAGTTTTTAATTCGCCGATATTGTTGCAATTATTAGAAATATCAGTCGTCAATTTAAGTTAAAATAAGGGATTTGCAATTATCTTGTGAAACATCAGTACTTGACTATATTAGTTTTGCATAAAAGACACGAAACGATTTTCATTTTTGCAGGGAGCTCTACACTGTCGATACTGCAGCGGCCATTGCGGTAATTGGTTTGATCGTAGCGTCGATGCTACCATTGGCGTTTTACACCGCTTCTGTTATTCTTCAAGTACGTACTTCAACATTTGCTTTGAACGGTTTGCAAATTTATGCATCGTGCTTTGAGTTTCAATTCAGTGCCCCTAACTTTCGCAAAAAATATTACAAAAGTTTTTCACTTTGTCCAAGAGGAACTTTCAATTGGAAAATGAATGAGGCGTACTTATGAAAAAAATATGCATTCATTTTATGGAAATTTAATATTACGTAAAGGTATTCAATATGATTGTAGCAATGATTTTTAAAGTTTGTACATGAATATTTCAATATTTATGTAAATAGAAATTGCAGAATAACCGAATTATATTATTGAAATCGAAGTGTATTGATATGCTAGTTATGTAAAATTCATAGTATCGTATTTTTAGCTTAAACCAATGAACTAGTGGATTTAACGAATATATTTTAAGTGGAAATATTTGTAGGTGTAATTGCGACGTACAGAGATTTACTTTTAGAATCGTTATATACATGCTTCAGTCGTCATTATTAGAACAGCAGGTGATGTCTAACATCTAGACGAGCAAGGTTAAGAAGAGGTTCATTAAATATAGAACACATGTCGCGTTGAGATCTTTCAATTGCAATTTAAGTATTTTGCAACATGGTGTGATGAGAATTAGTGGTCATTTCTTTTTAGATTATTGTGTCATATGATTAAAAACTAGCTATTATTTTATGGCATAAGCATATACAATAATTTCAAAAGTATTAATCTATTAGCTATAATAATAGTATTGCAATTTAATTCTTTATTATTGCAGAAACTGTCTCACCACATGAATGAGCAACTAGATAAATGCTTACGTGAAGCTCTGATAATCGATGGCGTTCTGGAATTTAGAAATGAAAGGTTTTGGACGCAATCATTTGGAAAATTGGTAAGAAAAATTATCTACTGCAACCTTGCTGTTTAGTATCAGAATAAAATTATTTGCTGTTTAATACTTACATAATTACTTTTAAAAAGTTGAAGACATTTATTCTTAATTTATTTATAATTTATTTCATACAAATCTATACCTTATATGATTTAGAGTAAGGACAAATTCATACAGCTATAAATATTATGAACGTTATTAATTTATGTGTAGATATTGAGAACTAAGACCCAATAAACAATTCTTTTCAAACAAAATTTAACCTAATCATCTTGAAATTGTTGCAGGCGGGAAGCCTAGAGGTGCGCATACGCAAGAACGCCGACGAGAATTACGTACTCCAACGAGTGGTGACAAGACTGTCCAAAGTCGTGTCGACCATCAATGTCCAAGAGTTTCGCGAGCCGATTTACCTTAGGCACAACTCCGTGCCACAACTACCGCTCGAGTACTACGTAGACGAGCTACTGCCGGATTCGGATGCAAAGAAAACTGCGAGCAGAAAAGAGCAGGAGATGGAGGAGGAGGAGGATGAGGGACCGAGACTGAAAATAGAGGAGATACTCGAATCCAAGCCTAGTCGAACGGCACAACCACGAGGAAGTATAGGCCCAGCGACGGCCTTACCTGGTCGAGTGAATTGCTTGTTTCGCGACGTACCCGTGGCGAGAAATGCACTGTTATTGGGAAACGATGATCTTTACTGTCCAGGAGCACGAGTCTACTGTTTTTCGTGATTAAAACATGTCAAAATAGTGTGGATCTGAATTTGTATATACTGCACAAAGATTAATTAACGTATACAGCCGATAGTGGAATAATATTTTTTGTAACATATCTCTTTTTAGTTAATGTAAGGAAAGGATAGCGTTGTTATATGCACCTTCAAAAAATGTTGCATTTTTGATAAATTAATTAGTATTTTTATGTTTTATAATCTTTTTACATTAGGGATTGCAACGAAACCCCCTGTGTTGCTGTATGATTAAAGTAAAACCAGTGAAAGAGCTCGAAGTAAACAAGAAAATAAATAGTAGCCATAAAAAAAATTATCCTACAGTGCATCGTTTTCATTCATTATATATAGTATATTTTATATATATATATATATATATATATATATAAAATCTGTGTTGATCATTTCCTTATTTACAATCTCGACGTAATTAAAATAAAAATAATCACATTAGAAAGTGAAAGCCAGCCGGCAATTACACTTCCAGAGACGAAAGAGTGCAGTTCTCCGATGTTCGCATTAACAATCAGTAAATCTTAATGAACATCGTCGCGATAATTGGAAATTAATAATACCCCGGCTACACTCATAGATCACGCATCGTCGTCTGTGAAAATCCGCACTACAACCAAAAAGAAAAGCCCTTGCTCGTCGCATCTCTCTCACTCCTTATGCTGCAGCTACGAATGCAATAAAAAACGAAAGTCACGGTGCGCGCGGCGGAATTCAGCACGACGAGCCAAGCGCGCGACGCGCATAATGGGGAAGTGTATAGTCGCGTGATCGCGCGAGTCAATCGATTTCTAATTAAGCGTCGCGCTTGACACGTTTCGGGATCGTTACGCCGCCAAAGTTACGGAGGAAAAAGGAGCTTTGCGAAGTTTCCCCGAACGTTGATGTATATATTACTCGCGCGAGGCGAGGCGTAAAGTGCGAAAGGCAAGCAGCGAGTTCGCGTGCGCTATATAGTGAGAGGTGTGCGATGGGAGGCTGATACTTTATGGATGTTGGGAGATTCGTAACTAGAGGGTTTTGTAACTATACAGTGCGCGTGGGTTGCTCTCTGGAATGCAGATTCTTCCAAATGGGGTTTCATTTTTAGCCTCGCAGATGAAGACTCTATTATCTTCTTCGGTGTAATGCTGCGATGATTATAGTGTACGGTAAGTATATATTGCAAATTATTTTTTCGCAGAGGATCCGCGCATGTTTGTTTAATGCGTTTAAATTTCAAATAAAATCTTGAGAAAAATATGAATAAAATTGTGTTGTAGTATTAAATAAATTTTTATCTGTATAGAATAAGCTTTTCCACGTCATAATATACGTACAACATGCTGTACTTGTAATAGTTGTAATTTTATAATTTAAACATGTTGCAATATTTTCTATTTACCATTTAAAATACTTTAAACTTAAGTTAGATATCGTTGTTTAATGCAAATTACTATAATTATTATTGTATGTACAAAAACTGTAAGTATATACACATAAAAAATGAGGTCTTTTTCTTTCATTCTTCCCGTTCTCATCTCACACTTTTTTCCATTTTCTTGTATTGCCCATCAGCACTGCACAAAGTCGAGGAAGCGTAAAGTGCAACGATGAATCAACGAAATTTTTTCGCGATTGTACTTTCTAAATTTCTGAGCGTAATTCCCTACTTAATTGTCTCTTTTTTCGCACTTCTTTTGCAGTAGTATCAACATCGTCAGCCAGGGAGAAATTTCGTTTTTGTAAAACTTGTGTAAATGAATCGATTATGACATTATCATTTGCTATTTTTTATTACTTCTCACTTCACGCATGCATATAATGCAGTAAATGATATGGTTAATTACATGAAAGGGTTTTCATCACAATGTTATATTTAATTTAAGGATTTTCCTAGTAATCCGTCTAGAATGACAATAATTTCCATATCGAAAATTAAGTGATGGTATAAATTAGTAATTTATTACTACTATGTAACGTAAAATATAGATTCCCGATTAAATTCGTGGAATACTAAATATAATTTGTCAGTATAATATGCATAGTTACAGTCAGTATCTAGAATTTCCACAGATTACAGTGTACACTTGTAAAATAACGAGAAAATCCTTTACTACGCATTTTAAACTGTGAAAAAAACTATACAATCCACTCTCGGTCTGATAATAATTCATTCAGCAGTCATCGTCGAACTATTCACCCGTAGGAAAAGCTGATAAACAAACGCACTATCCGCTATTTAACGGTCCTGTGCCTGCATGTATATATACACACACACACACACACACACACACACACACACACACACACACACACACACACACACACACACACAC